>VALG01011924.1:0-21994 GCA_009835305.1 Ipomoea purpurea
ATATAGGATCCGAAGTGATGAGTACAGAGTACTGAACTCCTGCCTCGGCATTTTCAAAAACATGAGCTCCAAGTCTCAACCGTCGCCATATTGGAGACTCCGAATCAAAGTCGGCGAAAATGCAGTAAAGGATCCGAATGCCACATTCTCCGGCAACGGCAACGACGTTGGAGGATAAACATCATACGGCAAGCAGTTGAAGTTAGAAGTAGCAGCAGTACTCATGAGCTGAGGAGGCAGTAAATGTAATAGAGTGTCTATTCCTCGTGGTTGAGGCACAACGATGATGAATCTCAAATTCTCTCTTCATATTACCTCACCATGATATGATGCACAGGATAAAAATGCTATTCGCTAATCTGCAAAGTTGTATATATACATCATGCATGTATGTATGTATAGACAGTTAACAGTTTAGTATCCAGGGTCCAGGGAATGTTGAGAGAGACACGCAACGGTTAGTTCAATAATGGAAGAACGACCTAGGGCGAGCAATTTCGGCTCTGGGGAAGCTACGGGAGCAAGATATGCGAGAAATGATGGAGTTTCTTCTATGCTTCTCTGCGTCAATTTGCTTCTCAGCGTCAATCTGCTTTTCTGCGTACATATAATGAGGAAGAAGAAAACAAAAAGACCATTTTAACCCCTCCACAAACGGCTAAGAGACGGAAGTTAGACGGAGGACTAGTGTTGGAACAGATTAGAAAGTCAAGTGTCTTTTTTGTCCAAATTAAAAGTCAAGGACTAATTTTGGAAAATCGCAATAGTCAGAGGACCATTGCTGGAATTAACTCTTTTTAAATTCAAAAGCTTAAAAAAGTTTAATGGCATTATTTTAAATATTTAGGAATTTAGTTGTCATTATCAAGAACAAAAAAATTCAATATAAGGACACACAGTGACGTTATCTAGGGGTTAATGAGCGATCGTCCAAAACCCTAGCGACCCGTTCCAAACTTCACGAAGGCACAATTTCGCTCAAGAATGAGAAACCACTGGCGATTGCTTCTTCTTCTCCGATCATCTCAACAGCACATTTCCAGAAGCATATATCACTCTCACTCCAGCTTGCAGGTACAGAACTCTTTCCGTTGCTTTTCTTCTTCATTCCTGCACTCCCGTGCACATCACTTAGCTCCTCCCCGAATCTGTAACTCCTTCCGTTGTTTTTCCACCACTGACCTCGCCGTCGATCACAAAGACCGTCGGATCAAGTTACTGTTCTGTGTGATATATTTTCTAATGCGGACAAAAGCAATGAGGATATTCGGGTTGATTTAGAGTCAAACGGTGTTGGTGTTAGTCATGACTTGTGCTTAGGGCTTTGCGGAATCAGGACTTTGCGCCTGAGTCGGCAAGAAGGTTTTTTGACTGGGTTTCAGAGAATGAGAGTGAGAGGTTGAGCTCAAAAACATATAATCTGATGTTGGGAATACTAGTTAATAGCGGCAATGTGAAGGAGTTTTGGGAAATGGTTGATACTATGAAGAAGAAAGGGTATGGAGTGTCTAAGGGTGCATTTAATAGGGCTTTGGGAAATTTGAGAAGGAAGGGTTAAGTGGTGATGTACAGAAGTTAAATCAGTTGTATGCCTCTGGCTCCACAGATAATCCCATTGAGAAGGTTTGTAAGATTATATCCCAAAATGTTTGGGATGATAATGTGGAAAAGCAGTTGACGGATATCAACTATACTAGTGATTTGGTTTCAATGGTACTGGCTAATCTTCAAAATGAAACTACTAAGGCTTTGATATTTTTTAGGTGGATTGAAGAGAGTGGTTTACTTAAACATGATGAGCGGACATTTAATGCTATGGCTAGAGTTTTGGGTAGGGAGGACTTAACTGAGAAGTTTTGGAGGGTTATAGGTGAACTGCGAGATGCTGGGTACGAAATGGAGAGGGCAACATATGTTGAACTATTGGAACACTTTGTTAAGAGGAAAATGATTAAAGAAGCTGTTGAACTCTATGAGTTTGCAATGGCTGGTGCAAATAAGCCATCCTTGCAGGATTGTACTCTTCTTTTGAAGAAAATAGTTGTTAGTAAGGAGCTTGATTTGGATTTGTTCTCAAAAGTTGTGAGGGTTTTCACAGAAAGTGGGAATTTGTTGACAAAGAACACCCTTGATGCTGTTCTGAAGTCATTGACCAGTGTGGGAAGATGGGAGGAATGCAATAACATCTTGAAAGCATTGGAAAATTTGGTCTCTTACCTAATGGGTCTCAAGAGAGTAAGATTGGATATCATCTTAGTTTGTGTGAAAGACTGATGAGGTAACTCAGTTTGTGACTAATATGGATGCATCAGGTTCCAGTCTGAATTACAAAACGTGGATATCTTTAGTAGAAGGATACTGTGCAGCTGGTGATCTAAGTAAAGCCTCTGATACTCTCGAAAAAATGATTGGAAAAGAGGGGCCTTCTCATGCTGGGTGTGCTTTAGAATTGTTGGTGTCAGCATACTGTCGCAAGAAGAGAACTAATGATGCACTCACACTTGTTAAGAATATGGTCAGTGAGAAAGATTTACGTCCTTGGCAAAGCACGTATAAGTTATTAGTAGAAAAGCTCTTGGTTGGTAGACAGTTTTCGAAAGCTCTAGATGTTCTGCACATGATGAAAGATCACGGGTACCCACCTTGTCTCGATCAATTCATCAAGTATCTCTCCAAGAACGGCAGTGCTGATGCTATTGCGTTCTCAGAAGCAATGACAGTGAAGAGATTTCCATCAACATCAGTAATTCTCCGTCTCTTTGAAGCGTATTTTAAAGCAGGCAGGCAGAGTGCAGCGCAAGACTTTCTTGCCAAATGTCCAAAATACATACGTGAAAATGCTGATGTTTTAGAGCTGTTTTATTCCAAGCAACATGAGAAAGCAGCAACCACCAAATCACTGCTGCGTAATATTTAAACAGATTTTTCATCGAATGTATTTTGTCACTAAAATGCAGTAGGGCATTTAAAAAAAAACTTTAGATATTAAGAACATTTCCTATCAGTTTCAATTCGGTTTCTTGCTCGAATCTTGATTAGCTTGACTTTATCTGTAATAAGATCTTTGAGAAATTTTGTTCATCTTATGCTTCATTTGTTCCATCTAGCTTTCTTGACTGGAAAAACAAATGAGAAGGTTTATTGTTCTTCTACGGTTGTATTTGCATTTCTGCTAATATGCTGAATTAGCTGTTTAAGATGGTGTTTTTAACACCAAATTGTAAATTAGAGTAGCCAGAGTAATCAGTTCTTTGGCTTGTTATCAGTTGAACATTTTTTTATTATCTAAGTTCTGATTGCATCGAGTATCTTTCTACACTTCTTTTGCACATTAACTTGAGAGACTTGCATTGTTGAGGTTGTGCTTTTCATTTTTCACCATTTTGAGCTCACTGCAGACCTCCTGAATGGTGTTTTCCCTCCCAGATTGCTGCGATGATTAGTAGTACAAGCAAGGTGAGATGTTTTTGTAAAACTATTCTGCTTCATTGCATTCATTTTGTGTGGAACATCCATGTTATGAGAAAACTGGGAAGGTTGTGTTGGGCTTGCATTGTGTTCAGGCCTTTGGCCCAGTATGCTTGTTTACAAAAGCCTTTCAAAGGTTCCTCAATCTGAGTATCTGACCTAGAGAAAGATCTAAAGCTGGCACTGCACAAGTTGGTCAATCTACTGTGAACTTTGTTAATTATCTCCTGTAATGATGTGTTCCCATTCTTTTTCTCTTGGTTATCTGCTTGGCATCATTGTTTTACTGCAGATAACTTAGTGCTGTGGCTTTAATAATGTGTGTAGGTTTTTGGCCTGACAGGCAAAGAAATGACACATCATTTAGCCTTCTAGACATATATCTTGTTATGACCTCATTGTCAATAGTATATAATATATATGTATATATATATATATACATATATATAATATATATAATATATATATATATATATATATATATATATGGGATTATTTTCAAATACAAACCTCCTTTGAAATACAAACTGTGTGCACGAGCTAATTCCAGATATTGTTAGCAGTGTGTCCAGTGTGCATGTAAGTATGTTAATGTGTGCACGAGCTTTGATGGATGTTTGTGACTTTTTTCTCCTACGCGCTGTGTGCATGTAAGTATGTTAATGTGTGCACGAGTTCAATTTTGTATTTGAATGCACTATATATATATATATATATATATATATATATATTATATATATTATATATACTATATATATATATATGCTATAGTATTTCGTATCTCTGCCACTATGAAACTAATTCGAATTCAGTGCTACAAAAGTTGATCCTTTAGTCCATTTATCACCTGCTCCAAACATAATATAATAATTCGTTTACCAACTGTCCCAAATAGTAATAATTCGATTACTAATTGTCCCAAATGGTAATAGTCTGTTTAGCAATTGCCCCAAACGCTAATAGTCTATTTACCAACTGCCCAAACGGTAATATCATGCAGTAATAGTCCGTTTGGAGGGTTTGCAGATTGTGGGGTGTGTCTAATAGCAAGGAATGTGGATGTGGGTGTGGGTTGGGTAGTTGGTTGGATGAATAAGACACTTCAATGAGCAAAACAGGGCGAACGTGATGGTGCATTGCAAAAATCCTTAATGGGTTTTGTTCTTATTCTTGGATTCATTCGAATGTAAGCACACACACAAACACAGATATTGGTTGCAGTACACACATACAAGACCACTGCAAATTTCTGTTGGTGGCTTCTGTTTGTCATATTTATATCTCTGTGACTAAAGTGTTGCAGACAACTGGTGTTCTTATGTCGGAAGAGACAAATTTGCCATCAACTCGTGATGATTAGTACCTATTACCATGGGGGTACTCTGCCATACATCTGCATCTCTTTCTTTTTTGGTGAAAAGCAGTGTTTGTGATATCTACAATAGGGGACCAAATTTTCTTCCTTAGCACCATGGCTTATGGTGCGGGAGTATCAAGTCCTCATTAATAGCGATAGTATGAATAAATGGGTTGGGGGTGACAACATTCATTACTTGACCTAATGTTATACTTGCTTCACTTGTCTCCGCCCTTTGAAACGTAGTGTGTCAGGTTTTATGTGCAATTTGTATGTAAATTCTGACTGAAACCGAATTTTATTTATAAAACACACTCCAACAACCACTACTGTACTTACCGGACTTCGAACAACCAGTCCGGTTGTCGGAATTTTCTTCCTCGGTGCCCTGCTAGTGACATGTCTTGTGGTGCGGGAGTATCAAGTCCACGCAAGAGATTAATAGAGATAGTATGGAATTGGTTGGAGGTGACAACATTCATTATTTGACCCACCATTATACTTGCTCCACTTATCTCCACCCCTTGAAATGTAGTGATTGCATTAGGTTTTATGCTGAATTCCTATATAAATTCTTACCGAAACTTACAATGAATTTTACTTTAAAAATCCACTCCCAATTCTCCACTTACATATTGGACTTCAGGCAACCAGTCCGATTGTAAGAATTTTCATCCTCGACGCCCTAGTGGCATGGCATGTGGTGCAAGAGTATCAAGTTTTAACAAAAAAATTAATAAAGATAACAATAGAACATGAGTGACAACATATATCACCTAACCTAACCCTATACTTGCCCTACCTCCACCCCTCAACAAGTGATGATGAGTGAATTGGATTCTATATGGGGTTGTATAAAAAACTCAATCCAAACACACAATAAATTTTATTTTTAAAACCCATTTTGATCTACCATTTGCTATCATTTAAAAAAATTCAACCCACGTAATTCAGGTTTGGATTAATATTGCTTAACGAATTACAATTCTCATTTTACAACTTACCTATTCAAAGGTCTCATGTAACTAATATGTCCTTTTCAAGAATATAAAAGAATTGATGGATGGGCTAGCTTATAAATGGGGAAGAAAACAATTGGAACCCTACCAAGATTAATCCCAATCTTGGATTCTCCAAATCTTGATTTGGAGCTTAATGGTCCCACTAAAGTAGGTGCCTTTATTTGGTTTCTGGTTCTTAGTGAAGAACTAGAAAGGGGTTCCAAGCTGTTCTTAGAGCTCATTTCAATTCACAAGGCTAAAACCACCCAACTTTTTTGTCATTTTCCTAACACCAATCTGCTCACTCTCTTTCTTCATGTTTTTTTTATATCAACTTCTCCTCCCTAGTTGTATCTTTTTGTGCTTGGCTGTGTATATTCATTTTCATTGTGAATAATCCTCATTTGGACTCTCTTATTTGTTCATTTTTAACAACTCACTCATAGGATACTTATCAAACTATACTTGTTATACCTAACATAAATTTCAAGCCATTGGACTGAATAATGGCATGATAAAGTCCTTAGAACTTGGTCAATCTCATACACGTACCTTACTACTATTAGTCGATAAATCTACTGTTTGACATACTGTATCACTTATCACGAAATTAAAAGTCACAAAGAACCAATAACGCCTCCACTGAGAGGCGAAATCACAACCTTCCAAATGAAAATCCAACCTGAATACCATTAGACCATATAATTTTGGTAACAAAATATAATTTTATTTTTTATATTTGTATAACAGTCAATACTATATTTTAATAGTAGAATATTATATTTACCTCTTCAAATCTCTACTCAGCATATATATTGAGTGTGTTTTTTTTTAGGGGTCAATTCTTGACTCATAATTTCATCTATCACATTAAAATTTCAAGTTAAAGGATGCTAAAAAATAAAGAAAAAAAAAAGGGGGCAAGAAGAAAGAAATTATTTTGTCTACCCAATGAACATAGAGATCTGTCATGATGTAGGGAAAGAGAGAAAGGCGTGAAGGTGGCAGCCTTTGCTTTTTAAAGCCACTTTTATTATTTAATTTGAGTGTGCCTTTGCCTTTTCATAATTTCATCTGATTAAATTCTCCTCCCACAAATCTCAAATCAAAGCTACCGCCCAATTATTCCATCTTATTATTTATTATTTTATTATTATTATTATTATTATTTTTTTTAGTATCGAATCCTTAGTCGAATAAACTTTTTTAATGTATAGTATTTCCTTTAATTTGAGCAAGATTTGAGTTCAAGGACCTTGTGAATGTAATTACGATCATTAGCATAGTTTCCCTCAAATAAAAATTAATTAAAACTCGAATTTGAAAGTATGAGTCTAGAATTTAAATATACTTTTAAATAGAATTAATGAAAACTCGATGAATTAATCCGTCTTGATAAATGTAAATACTAAAAGTATAATAAAAAAAAGAAATTGATAGTAATTATTTGAACACTATATAATAGCCAACTAAGATTCCACTATCATGGCAAATTGGCTAAGGTCTTTGTTATGGGACAGAGTGGGTAACCAAAACCCATAACATAATCATCATCTCCCTTAAATTATATGTATTATTTATTATTATTAAAACCTTGAGATTCTAACCTTCTCTTATGGTTTAATTGGTTTTGCTTTAAAGAAATTTATAAATTTTGGGGTTTCTTGAATGGCCCAAACCAGGGAATGTTGGATTCCTTTTTTTCTTGTGTCCTGTCAATTCCATAGCAAATCCAACCCCTACTCCACTAGATACATGTCTTGCATGTGTTTATATCTGTATCTCTCTCGGCGCGCGCGCGCACACACACGAAACACACACATATAATATATATATACTATATATATATAATATATATATAATATATAATATATATATATATATATATATAGGTCCGGATCCAGGTGTGGACCTACCTTAGGTGAGGACGTGAGGATTTATCCATTAAATGTAATAGGATCAGATTAGTCCTCCACAGTCACTCACCTAAATAAAGTCATCACGCTGATCCAGAATATATATATAATATAATATATATATATATATATATATAATATATATATACACTAAATATTACAATATTGGATGAACTCTGATGGAGTGATAAGATCTGTCTTTACTTTTTAACAAGAATGCATGTTGTTATTTTAAACCCTATATATGCTATTGTATGGGAGGGTGAAGAAAATAAGGAAGTTAAAGTTCTTTAACTCCTCCCTAAAATTGCATAACATTTATATATATACTGCATTTTATGCACTAACCCCAGAAAAATGTTTATTATATATATATAAACCATAAATGGTTGCATAAATTTGCTTGATATTTGTTGCATGATAAGAATGAGAGGATTACATATATCTAATCAGTAAGATTGCGACTGAACATGTGACCTGTGACTAGGTTTTGTTGTATTATGTGTAGCCGACAACACCAATTTGATTTTTTGTCTGGACTCTTAATCAAATGCTTTTAGATTTGATTTTCTTGGAAGAATAACAAAAGCATCATTTTTTTGTTTATATGCTTATGTATATTGTATATACATGAGATACCCTTTTCTCTCCATGATTTTTAATACCAAGAAAATCTTAACATCTTATTTATCATTACAAACATGAAACATACATCTTATTAGTAGACCAGCAAGAACAACCTACTGACCTTATTAGTTTGAGTCAGTTAACTATGTCAACTTAGACTGATTTATCTCATTGTAATCTTTCGTCGACTAGTACAAAATAGGGTTTACTCGATGCATACATTTTTGGTATTTATTAGAGTTATATGGAAATAAATGAGTTAATATCTCCAATGGTCCTCCGAGCATTAGCGATTTATCAGCTATGGTCATTCGAGTTTTAAATGACCTCCAATGGTCCTCCATGTTTAAAAAAATAACCACCCGTGGTCCTATTTTTTTTTTAAAATTTGAGTTTAAAATGACCACGAGACGTCCTAAAAGGACCACGGATGATTATTTTTTAAAACTCGAATGACTAAATCTGATAAATCGCTAATACTGGGAGGACCATTGGAGGTATTAACTCGAAATAAATTTAAAAAATTGGGGTAATAAAAATGAAAAAGAAAGAAGTTTGAGATATAGAGCAATAACGTATACTTACTTTGCTTTACAAGCCTTTAGCACCACGGTGACAGGCGTGCTGGTGCTCTTTACACAAGAATTGCTTTCTCTACTTTAGGGTCTGACAGAGACAACAGTAAAATGAAGTTTCTGAGAGACATAGAATCCTAAAGAATTGAGTTTTCATCACTGTTAGATTATTACCCTTTACCCCAAGAAACTCATTTGAGGTAGGGTGGGTGGGTGGGCAGTTCATTCTAGCTTCTTCAAGGCTTTGGCTGCTCTGCTAGCTAGCTGCCATTACTATTGAGTGGAAATGATGAGAGAAATAAAGGGTGTATTCTGTTCTGTGTTATTTCTCTGTGTCCTTGCCTCTGCAGCTGCTCTGCTATCCCTAAAGGTGTAAACTTTGAAGGTATTGTATAAATTTCCAGTTCATATATCTTCACAATGGATATTATGGCTTCTGAAAATTTTGATTTTTTTAAAAAATTCAGTGCAAGCTTTAATGGGCATAAAGGCTTCTCTGAAAGATCCTCATGGGGTTCTTGATAACTGGGATGGGGATGCTGTTGATCCATGTAGCTGGTCCATGGTCACCTGCTCTCCAGATGGTCTTGTTATTGGGCTGTAAGTTAATAATCATTCAAAGAAAACCCATATTTTTCTCTGCAATTTTAGTGATTGAATGTCTTAGATTCTTGCATGTTTTAGTAGAAAAGATGTATAAAATGAGGTTTTTTGTGCAGAGGAACTCCCAGTCAGAACTTATCTGGGCTGCTGTCTCCAAGCATTGGCAATTTGACAAACCTGCAGATCATGTTTGTGCTAATTTCTGAAATACATATTTAAATTGCAGAAATTTATAAATTTTAAATGCTTATTTTAGCTAGTCTGGTGTTGATAAGCAATGTGATTGACAGACTCTTACAGAACAACAACATAACAGGACCAATCCCAGTTGAGATCGAACGCCTTTCTAGTCTGCAAACACTTGATCTTTCGAATAATCTCTTCACTGGAAAGATCCCTCCTACTTTGGGCAGGCTGAAGAGCCTCAAGTACATGTAAGCATTGAAGTTCGATTATGGAATGAAGTTTCAGAAAGTCGAGATCACGTTATATATAGTGTAGTTTTTCGTTTTCAAATGTCGGGAATTCAGTTTCCTTAACTCGTTTGCCTGTTTCAGGAGGTTCAACAACAATAGTCTAACCGGGGAAATTCCAGTGTCATTGACCAACATGACTCAGCTCTCTCTCGTGTAAATCTCTCCGTCCCCTCTTGAACGAAATATGTTCATTCTCTTATCACTTTCTGATCTGGTTGAATATTCTCGATTTCTTGTTCTTGAATCCAGGGACTTGTCAAACAATAACTTGAGTGGACCTGTGCCAAGATTTCCTTCGAGAACATTCAAGTAAGATATTATAGTATTTGTCTTAAAGATTTAGTTTATGCATACTTTTTTCGTGGTTGATCGAGCTTGCCTTTCACTCTCGTCGTCCTGGTAATTGCAGCATCGTTGGGAATCCTCTGATATGCGCCACGGGGCTCTGAACCATACTGCAACGGGATGACACTTCTACCTATCTCGATGCCATTGAACACTTCCCAAAGTATGGATTTTTTTTTACGTTTTCTCATTCCATACCCTTGTATATGTGCTGTTCTTAAACAACTTACTGTACTCAAACTTCGGTATATGTTTGTGTTGTGGTTAACCTGATATTATTATCGTCAACGCTTCAATTTCCAGCCACTCCACTCTCGGGGGAAACAGAAAAATCACAAGCTTTTGCCATTGTATTTGGTTCAAGCCTCGGGTGTACCTGTATACTAATCCTTGGAATTGGGCTGTTTCTATGGTCGAGGCGAAGGCAGGAGCAGCAAATGTTGTATGATGGTAAGGGTATGTAACCGAATAGCTGAATAGTTGTATTGCACATTTATGTTTATATATATTATATGCTCAACACGCCCCCTCACGTTGTGCTGGCCAATTAGGCTCCAAGACCATAGTCGTGGGGTTGGTTGTAATACCAAATTGAAACATGTGCTCCATCTCAGCCTAAACTGATAGTTGGATTGCACATTTATGTTTATATATTATATGCTCAACACACCGAAATTCTGTGGACTGATTGGAAGATTTCTTGTTTGAAACTTTAGGCCGAGATCTCGAAGAAGTTTCCCTGGGAAACTTGAGAAGATTTCAATTCAAGGAACTTCAGATTGCAACCAACAACTTCAGTGGCAAAAACATTCTGGGGAAAGGCGGATTTGGGAATGTCTACAAAGGCCATCTCTCGGATGGAACCGCTGTGGCTGTCAAGAGGCTAAAAGACGGGAGTTGCCATTGGAGGCGAGAGGCAATTCCAGACCCGAAGTTGAGATGATTAGTTTAGCTGTGCACCGCAATCTTCTTAGGCTATTCGGGTTCTGCATGACAGCAACCGAGAAGCTTTTGGTTTATCCCTACATGTCCAATGGAAGCGTTGCCTCGCGCCTCAAAGGTAGTAAATTAAAACAATTACTATATATATATATATATATATGCATTCCTTTTTCCTTGTGAATATCCATTTTTGGTCTTTCTTCGCCAGTGAAACCGGTGTTGGATTGGGGCACCAGGAAGCGAATTTCCATAGGGGCAGCGCGGGGACTGCTGTATCTCCACGAGCAGTGTGACCCGAAGATCATTCACCGAGATGTGAAGGCTGCAAATATACTGCTCGATGAGTCTTGTGAGGCAGTCGTGGGCGATTTTGGCCTCGCAAAACTTTTGGATCATCAGGATTCTCATGTCACAACAGCGGTACGAGGGACTGTCGGGCATATTGCCCCCGAATATCTATCAACAGGCCAATCCTCCGAGAAAACGGACGTTTTTGGATTCGGGATCCTGCTCCTTGAACTCATCACAGGCATGAGAGCTATAGAATTTGGCAAAGCAGCCAACCAGAAAGGAGCAATGCTTGACTGGGTAAGTACACGCTTCTCCTTGTTTGTGTTAAGAGTCCCACATCGATAAAATAAGAGAGAACAAATAGGTTTATAATGCCATGTGTTAGACTAGTTAATTGGTTGAATTTTAATTTTTTAGCGCTCAGTTGAGTGACCCGGACCCAATCTCATGCTGAATCTATCATTGTACTATATATAAACCAGGTTAAGAAGATTCACCAAGAGAAGAAACTCGATGGACTCGTTGACAAAGATTTGAAAGACAAGTATGACGAGATCGAGCTAGAGGAAATGGTTCAAGTTGCTTTGCTATGCACACAATACCTTCCAGGCCACAGGCCGAAGATGTCTGAAGTTGTTCGAATGCTGGAAGGCGACGGCTTGCAGAGAGGTGGGAAGCGTCCCAGAAAACCGAACAGCCAAACCACAAGTACGGAGCACAGGCGCTCTCGTCTTCAGAACGATTTTCAGACCTCACCGACGACTCTTCAGTGCTTGCACAAGCCATAGAGCTGTCGGGTCCAAGGTGAGGTGAAATGTGAGTTTAGTACATAGCACAAGAACCGGGTTTGTACAAGGCAAAAAGTATATATGGCCCGAGGTTTCGATCTGCCTAGATTTTATGGTGTATAGCAGTGGAACATATATATATCAAGGGTTCAAAGAGCTTTTGGTGTAGTTTGTTGATGATGAGAAGTTAGGTGACTTTGAAACCCATTACCCATTGTACACTTTGCAAGAGAGCAGAAAGGGAAAATGCCATTTTGTTTTCAATGAGATGATGACAAAGTTTTAATTAGTGGCTAAGTGTTCAAGGCTAATGTATATGTATGAAGAGTTGGTAGATTAGATTCACGTATATATGTATGTGGGTGGATGGGCCTGCAAAGTATCGTTTCAGTCTCGACTTGTTTTTTAGATTCATAAACTTATGCACTCATGCATTGTATAAAATTTATGTACTTTGTAGCCATCAAAGTTGAAAAAAAATTTATGAAATGTCACCGCATTCCTTTTAAACCTCCCCCCCCTCCCCTCCCCCCTCCCCAACACACACACACACCACACACACACACACACACACACACACACACACACACACACACACACACACACACACACACACACCACCACATATATATATATATAATATATAAATATAATATATATATATATATATATAAAAGTTCGGGTGCGGTTTGCAGTCCCAGGTGCAATTGTACGGTTAAATTTGAGTTATTGATCTTGCTTAAATCAACGTTCAAGATTATCAAAATTTTAAAAAAACATGGTGGCAATTTGGTAATTTTTGTATCTAGGAAAATTTAAGGTGCTTGGGTTTGGGCTTAACGTGTTGAGAGTTTTGTGCTTGATGTGCGTGTGGTTTGTGCTTAAGGTGCATGAGTTGTGTGCTTAATGTGAGTAGTTGTTTTGAAACTTAAGGCGCGTGCATGAGGTTTGTACTTACGGTGCGTGAGGTTAGTGTTTAATGTGAGTAATTGTTGAAACTTAAGGTGTATGAGTTTTGTGCTTAATGTGTTGCGCTTAAGGTGCGTGTGTTGTGTGCTTAAGGTGCGTGATTCGTATGCTTAAGGTGTGTCCGTGTTATAAACTAAGATGCGCGAAGTTAATACTTAATGTGCGCCATTTTAATATTTAAAGTGCGTCTAACGACACAACCGCACAGGAAGCTATTCCCGCACCTGAACCCTGCCATATATATATATATATATATATATATATTATATATGAACATTCGGCTCAAGCGAGAATTGGTGCTTAGGATAAGTATGAGTACTAATTTTATATGTCGATCTATGTATAAATTTATACGACGCATTGGTGAAGCAGAACGTTTCCAGTTCCGGTTCCGGTTCCTAATCGGAACCAATATGGTTCCGATTAAAGTTCGAGATGAAGAGGAATCGGAACCGTCGGTTCCGGTTCCAAACCGGAAAAAATTAAAAATTATAATTATTTTTTTAATTTTTTAAAAATAAATCAGGTTAGAACCGGCGAATTCAGCCGAAACTGTCGGTTCTGAACCGGAACTGAAACTGGAACCTTATTATAAGGTTCCGGTTTTGATTTGTCCATTTACAGAATCGTTTTTGAACCGGAATTGGAAACACGGTCATGCCTAATCATACCCATCTATAGCATTGAAATGTTTATTGAGACTATATAGAAATTCTAGTAAGGACAAAAACTTAACTTTGAAGCTAGCTTCTTCAACAAACTTTACTATGCCAAGTTTATTATTATACGTAGATGAAAGTTATAAGACAATTCAAAGAGCGTGGAATACATGCCCTTTAACTTGTTACCGTGGTTTAGTTTCTTTAGGGGATCTGTATCAAGAATTTTTATATAGTCTCAATAAACATTTTAAAAATAAACATTAAAAGTTAGTGATCTGTATCGTAATTATTACTAATTTTATTATGCAAATATGAATATTAAAATTTGTAATTTTTAGACTTTTCTAAGTTTGTAAATTTAGTATTAATATTTTACATATTTAATGTTAATATTTTACATATTTAGTATTAAAAGTTTACACTTGTAAAAATGCGAGTTTCGATTTTAGAGTTTTATGATTGAATTTTTGATTTTTTTTTTTTATTGTTTAAAGTCTAATATTTATGATTTAGATTTAAAATTTTGTTTTTTCGTTGATTTTATAGAATTTATCATTGAGACTTAAACCCACAGTAAATTATGCTGTGCATCGTGTGCACCATGGTGCACACGGATGTAAAAATGGCGTCGTTTTACTTATATAAAAAAATCATTTTCGATTGTTGTTAGTTACGTAAACATATATGCATAATTTTATAATTTCACATTATGAATTTATAGTTATGAAATTATGGATGTGTAGTTATGCAATTATGGATTTAGAGTTATGAAGTTATGAATGTGTAATTATGCATGGAATTTTGAATGTATAGTTATGAAGTTATAATTTCACATTATGAATGTAATATTTTGAAGTTATGGATGTGTAGTTATGCAATTCTGAATGTATAGTTATGAAGTTATGGATGTGTAGTTATGCATGCAATTCTGAACGTATAGTTATAAAGTTATTGATGTGTAGTTATACAATTATGGATTTATAGTTATGAAGTTATGTATGTGTAGTTATGCAATTCTGAATGTATAGTTATGAAGTTATGGATGTATAGTTATGCAATTTTGGATTTATAGTTATGAAATTATGGATGTGTAGTTACACAATTCTGGATTATTTATAGTTACGAAGTTATGGATGTATAGTTATGCAATTCTGGATGTATAATTATGAAGTTATGGATGTGTAATTATGCAATTTTGGAATTAATTTTTTTTTATAAGTCGGACATCAAAACGACGTCTTTTTTGCAACCGTGTGCATCATGCAGTTGCACAACATAGCGCTCCTAAACCCACAACCTCACATATGAGACTTCAACCAATCATTATTGTATGAATCGTATTTTGTCTACGGTAAAATAATATACATTAAGTACAAAAAATAATGTACATTGTATTTTGGGGGTGTACATTATTTTTGTTCTGAATGTACATTATATTGTACGGAGTATAATGTAATTCAGTACAAAAATAATGTACGTTTATTATATTAAAAATGTACTTTCTGTTATGGTCCACATAACATTGTGTGGACCATGATCTACACAATAATTTGCTGAGTTCAATTTGGTATCATTGGACCACAAGGTCCCCTGTTTAGGGCTGTTAACAAACCGAACATAAACGAACAGAGGTTGTTCGTGTTCGTTTGTTAAGAATTTTTGATTGTTCGTGTTCATGTCCGTGTTCGTTTGTTAAGGTTTTTGAAAATTCTATTCGTTTTCTTTTGTTAAGCGTTCATTAGTATTCGTTAACGTTAGCGAACACGTTTTCGAACGTGTTCGTTTACGTTAACGAACATGTTCGCGAACACGTTCACGAACGTGTCCGTTAACGTTAACAAGCACGCTCACGAACATATTGGTTTACGTTCATGAACACGTTCGTGAACCTTTAATAACCAAACACCTGCACATGTTCACAATTCGTTCGTGAACAACAAATAATCTACGTTCACGATCACAATTCGTTCGTGAACAACAAATAATCTACGTTCACGATCACAATATAATCTATGTATATATATGTTTGTGAACATGTTCGTGAACATTATTAACGAACATTAATAAACGAGCTTGTTCACGAATATTATTAAACGAATACTAAACGAGCTTGTTCACGAACATTATTAAACGAACACAAACGAGCTTGTTCACAAAAATCATTAAACGAACACAAACGAACTTATTCACAAATATTATTAAACGAACACAAGCGAGCTTGTTCACGATCTCTTAGCAAACGAGCATACAACTGTTCAAAGCTCTGTTCGTTTATTAACTTAGCTCTAAATTTTATTTGTTAATGATTTGCTTACCTTAACAAATGAACATAAACGAACGCTTACCGAACACAAACACAAATAATTTACCGAAAGTTCTGTTCGGTAACACCCCTACCTCTATTCCAAGCCCATCAAGCACCAATCTTTTGATGTAGGCTCAATAGCACTTAATTAATCCCCCGGTATATAACTTCTAAAAGCTAAAATATATTGATCATAAGAGTAGGATATTTTCAGGAACAGCTTAGACGGCGAAAGAAATAAAATGGAAATGCAACTGGGACCTAGAACGCCAGGTATTGGTCCTGGTTACTCCATCCATCTTCATCTTCATTCCCTGTCAAGCAGGAGCCAAGCTGAAGAAGACATGTAACGCACAGTGCAATGCAATTATGGACCGGGAGGTGGGGCCAAATTATACCATGGACCAGAGTTGCATTGTAGACCCTGCTCTAAAAATAACTTTTTTAGTTGACGCATTTTGTATTTGCGGTTAATAATTTCTATACATGCAGACGGTAGCTATAATATTATGTGTCAGCAATTATCAAGCCAGATTTTATATCTATAGTTGATACATTATGTACTTACAATTGATAATTTCTGTACATGTAACTATCATATGATGTGTCAACAATTATCAAGTTATTTGTTTACATGTACATAAACTGTTAAATGTATGTACAAAAGAGTTAATACCATCTAAGGTCCTCCGAGTATAGTGGTTTTGCCACGTTTAGTCCTAAACTTTCAAATTGACCATCTGTGGTCATTCGACTTTCAAATTTAACTATTCGTGGTCCAAGTTAACCACCATGGTCCTTCAAGTTTCAAAATTTAACCAATAGTGGTCCTCTTGAAAGGACCATGATTGGTTAAAATTTAATAGTTGAAAGACCATCAGTGGTTAACTTGGACCACGAATAGTTAAATTTGAAAGTCGAAGGACTACAGATGGTCAATTTGAAAGTTTAGGACTAAACATGGCAAAACCACTATACTCGAAAGACCTCAAATGATATTAACCCATGTACAGAATGTGTTAACCAAATGTAAATAATTATTTTATTAAGATTCACAATACAATAGTCCATGCCTCCATGGTATGAACACAGTCTTTGAAAATGGACCCAAATGGAGTTGGGCCATTGGGTAGCCCATTGAACTTGTGGCTGAGATGGAAGGCAATCCACCTGGGTTTACTCCCCACCACAAGCTGCGCTGGCTGCCTGCGTTGACTCAGCTGTAATGAGTGGACTCGGATATTGCCACGACAGCTTATATAAAATTAATAGTGCAGGACAAAGCTTCTTCAAATCCCCCTTGTGTTTCAATTGAAGTTATTGCCATTGCAAGTGGAAGTGCATGGTTGATGTTCATCTTTCACGTTGTTTAAATGTAATCATTTGTGATTGGATTGTTTAGTAATTGGTGTATTAAATCATACTCCGTAGATAAAATGTACATATGTATATATATATAGTCATCCTTTCTCATGAGTCCGTGTGACAGATTTGATCTATTTAAAACTAGAGATTAATAGTCAGATCTTACCGATTATTAACTGTGTAACTGTGTAATTGCAGTTGTATAGTTAGTTGATGCTTTAGGTGAAACTTTCACAATTACGAGAGTAAGGTAAGATTTCGGTGATTTATGATGTTGATGCTTCCAACCCAACAGGGTAGCTCAAGTGACAAATGAGCTTTTTTTGTGGGGAGAATTTCGGGATAACCCGAGTTTAATTCCTGACGATTCCTTTTGGACCAGCTTCTGTCTCTCTCGGAGCGAATCGGGTGGACCTGGACCGTTAAACGGACAGAGAAAGACCCGGACCACATTGTGGTTTACACCGAAAAAGATGTTGATGCTTCCAAAACCACGTAGGATAGACACCGGTTATAGCAGTGCAGAACGAAAGAAAGAAGACTAAGTGCGTGGCAATGCACATCCAAACACGTATACTTTCTGCCTTGGATAAACATGCTTTACCAATGAAAATTATTAGCAATAAGCATTTCTACATCAGATACATTTTTTGACATTGAAAGCTCACACAAACCTTTTTGAGGCCATTTACATAATTAAAAAGCTTTTGAGCTATAGAAAAAGACGTTTCAATCTGCATTTAAGGGGTTTAAATTGTTTTTTTTTTTTTTTTTGATAAATTTTTTATTCCTTATTATTACTCCTAATACTTTTACATATATTTATTTAAGAAGAAATGGTCAAATGAAACCTCAAATTATATGTGAGACTCTTAAATAATAAAAAGTTCCAATAGACCCCTCAACTCATCAATTTGATGTAATTGAGTTGATTAGCCAATTAACTTTAGATAATCAATACAAAGTGACATTTTAAATTTTTAATTCAAATAAATTAATTTAAAAATTTAAAAATGTTTCTTAGAGAAGCTAACCACGGCTTCCCCGTTGAACGAAGAAGCCCTTCTTGATAGAGAAGCAGACAATAATAAATTTTCTTTCAAAAAAAAAAAAAAAATCATTTAAAAAAACTTACACCGTCAACGCATTTTATTGATTTCTACCTTGAGTTTACCAGCCAATTAACTTAATAACCCTTAATTACATCAATTTGATCAACTATTAGTTTAGTTGTATCAATTTGACGAGTTAAAGTGTTTCATTTTTATAATTTAAGAAGCTAAGTTATTTGGCCTCTAATTTGAGAGCTTAGCTATATGGTCTTCTCCTTTTTATTTATATTTATAGTGTATATATACCCGAATATTACTTTTAATTATAAAACTAGTAAACAATTTATATTTATTCAGAAAAGTTACAAACATACCCTATATTTTTTATATTTTATGTTTTTTTTTTATTATTTCCAACTGTTTATATATATAATATATATATATATATATATATATAGCTCATAAGAACAGGTTCATACCAGGGCTCATAGCTCATAAGAACAGGTCATACCAGGGCTCACACGTTGTCTATTAATTATGAAAAAAGTCAAATAAATTATTGAATTTTTACACTTTGTACAATTGAATCATTAAATAAAAACTGTGCAGTTAGACCATTAAAAAAATAAAAAGTGTACAAATAACATTTTTACAAAATTATTTCTAAGTTTCTAGTAAAATTTGATTCATAATGTAAATTAAATATAAAATTATAATTATTATTTAAAAATAATTTTTAAAAAAATTCAGAAGAAAATTCATTTACTATAAATAAAGGGGAAGGCAATCATAGCTGCTCCCACCTTTATTCAATTTGGACGAACGGGAGGCAACCATGGCTGCTCTCTCCTTCATCCAAATGGATAAAGGAGGGGACAACCATGGCTACCTCCATCCTTGTCCAGGACAAAGGTAAGGGCAACCATGGTTATCTTCTCCTTCATCCCACAACAAACGAAGGTGTAGGCAATCATGCCCCTCCACCCTCTTTTGAAATTTTTTTTAATTTTTAAAAAAATAATTAAAAATAATTATAAATAATTATATATATATATAATATAATATATATATATATATATATATATATATATATATATAATTTAACATTATGACATTATATTAATGAAAACTGATAATAACCTGTTAAAAAATACTATTTATATCAATGTTGCAAAAAAGTTAGGCGCCAAGGGGCGCCTAGCGCCTAGGCGCTGATTTTTTATTTTATTTTTTAATTAAAAAAATTAAAAATTAAAAATTTTAAAAATTTAGTACTAAAACATAAGGTTTTCATAGTTATTTCTTAGAAACTATTTACAAAAGTGGTTGTAAAATTGTTCAAAAAATTGTTTAAACCATCTAAATACATAAAAAAAACTAAAATTAAGAGTTAAAGAAGTATTTTTTTGAGAAATTAGTGGACCAAACCGCTTTTGGCTGTTTGCGGTGTATCGATCTCGAAAAAATACGCGATTTGAAAAAAAAAAATTGTCCGAATCAGACAATCGAGTCAAAAGTTATGCCCTTCGAAAACTTTTCCGACATTTAAAAAAAAAAAAATCACCGAACCGGCCAGTTAGGCGGTCTAGGCGGCCGGCCGCGTAGGAGGCCGTCGAGGCCATTCCTCGCGGCGGCCTCCTAGCGCCTAGCGCCAATTAATCGGCGCCTAGGCGCGATTTTTGCAACCCTAATTTATATAATTTTTGAATTTTGAATAATTCAAGTGTATATTTTTTTGTTCAATGATTCAATTGCACACAATGCAAAAATTCAATGGCTTATTTGGCAATTTTTCCTCTAATTTGATGTGAATAACGTTTCTCCCAGAGTGTGGGCAGCAAACGGATTCCAAAAGCCAAAGCGATTGAAAGGACAGGTCTGTAAAACAGAATCTGGGTCGGCGGGACCCCGCGCAGCCCCACCAGAATCACAGCCAGCCACAAGATAATACAACCTTTTGCAACCCGCTAATATCGCACCACGTGTCAGCTCTGGATTCTCCTCCCACTCTCCCTTCCAACTTGCTCACTGCTACCACAAAGTCATAAAAAGCATAGCTGCAGGACTCGGTCACTCTAAATAAATACGTTTGAGTGTGTGTAGTCTTACGTGTGTGCGAGGAAACACTCAAAAAAACACAATGTTGAAGGAAGAGAGCTGTGAGGTTTTGGGATTTGGACGTTACCATTGGAGCAGCAGCGGCAGCAGAAGTGGCAACAACCAGAACTGGGCTCGGGTCTGCGACATATGCCGTTCCGCGGCATGCAGCGTTTACTGTCGGGCGGACTTGGCTTACCTCTGCGGCGGCTGCGACGCCCGCGTGCATGGCGCCAACACCGTGGCGGGGGACACGAGCGCGTGCTGGTGTGCGAGGCCTGCGAGAGCGCGCCGGCCACGGTCATATGTAAGGCGGATGCGGCGTCGCTTTGTGCGGCTGCGACTCGGATATCACTCCCGCCAACCCGCTGGCACGCCGCCACCACCGTGTCCCGATTCTGCCCATTTCAGGCACCCTTTATGGGCCTCCCACCAGTAACCCCTGCAGGAGAGTTCCATGATGGTTGGGCTCACAGGAGATGCGGCGGAGGAGGACACTGGGTTCTTGACTCAGGATGCAGAGGAAACTACCATGGATGAAGATGAAGACGAGGCGGCTTCTTGGCTCCTGCTTAATCCTAATCCCAATCCTAATCCTAATCCTAATCCTAATCCCAATCCTGTTAAGAGCAACAACAGTACAAACATGTGTAAAGGAGGCAACAACAACAATAACAATAACGAGATGTCATGCGCAGTAGAGTTGCGGATGCTTACTTGGACCTTGCTGAGTTAGTTCATGCCATGACAACATGTTTGAGGACAAGTATAGCATAAATCAGCAGCAGAATTACTCTGTTCCTCAGAGGAATATGAGCTATAGAGGGGATAGCATCGTCCCCAATCACGGGAAAAATCAATCCATTATACACAGGGACTGCAGCAGCATAACCACCACCGCAATTTTCAGCTGCAAGGAATGGAATATGAGAATTTTAACAAGGGATATGGTTATCCAGCATCCATCAGTCACACAGTAAGTTTTCTTCATCATATCCAATTGTCTCACTTCAGGTAAGACAATTTTATTTTTTTATATTTTTTCATGAGGAAATTTAAGATATCAATATTCCAATAAAACCCAACGTCAAGATATTTCTAGAGATCATTTTAGTCATTCACTTGCTAGTCCTGTTTCTCGTTCGGGAATCAGGT
>VALG01011928.1:0-13726 GCA_009835305.1 Ipomoea purpurea
GTGTGCGGCGGTTAGGGGAACCGCGACCGCCGAGCAGGAGAATCACGCCGGGAGGCGGTGGGACACGCCGGCGAGGAGCCCCTGCTCGCCGCCAGCCGTTGAGGACAGTGATCTCGCGGGGGTGAGGCCCCACCACCCGCCGGCGCACCAGCCTGTCCTCACCACCCAGGTCTTGCCTTTCCCGTTTGATTGTTCCCCGCACTCCCCATGTGGTGTCCCAACGGAGCCCCGTTTGTCGTGTCGCTGAGTCTAGCTTTGGATATTACTCGTTCCGTTGTGTAGGTTAAAATGAGGTCTTAGGACATTGCGACCGCGCCTCAGAGTTGAATCGGTAACCAGTGAATCTCTAGGTGGATAAGTTGTTTGAACCTTAGGACTACTAAATTAGATATGTTCTGTACCTGTATCCACGTCAAGTTTATTTATATGGTCTCTTTTCCCCTTCCTATTGTCTGACGTGACGTGCTACTATGGTGGTTAGTGTGGAATGCATGAATGCCGCCAATTTGGTTGCGATCAACGTATGAAGATGTTCCTCGAGCTGCGGTTCCCAGAAGTTGGCTGCGGTCAACCAGCATTGGTTACTTAAAGAGAAGACCTGGCGGTTCATTCTCCCTGGCTGGCGGTCAGTGATTCTCACTTCTCTGCTGCGTCCACATTCTGGGCTCGGCTGCTATGCACCGGACTGAGAACCGCGCGAGGCGACCGGGTGCTGCCCCGGCCAATAAGCTGAGGAAAGGCTGTATCCACGCGATTCCGAGTAAGGCTCGGGGCGTGTGGCTAGGGCTAGACCGCTGGCTGCGACCCACGCGGGTTCTTTCTTGATCAGGGACGGCGGTGGTGTAAGCGCCATAGTATATCCGAGGATCTTCGCCCCACCTCGACTGAGTATACCCGCGGATTGTGCTCGGGCTTCGATCCGCTATGGTGCCACTGGATGATACCCATCCGACGGTCGTGTAGCTGGGGTTTTTCCCCCCACCCCCCGGTTTAAGTTCCCCTGTGTAAAAGGGGATTCAGCGGTCCACGGCCCCGACTGGGTTGCCGTTCAGGGCCCGGTGTGTCGGATCGTGGTCCGACCGTTGAGTATTTCCTCAGCGGTTCTCAAAGGGGCTGGTTGGCTCTCTCCATACCGACACGGTACTCCGAGACGTAGGGTGCTGCGAGGGCCGTGTTATGCTCACACTGCGATTAACCTCATGTTCCGGGGCATGCGATTGTCCGTGGTCGCATCAAGGGATATGTGTCGTATGAACGTGACTGAAGAATATGGAGTGGGATGCGAATTAGAAAGTGGAAGCCTGTGAACCCGTTCGATGAGTGATTGCATTATGATGTTATCTCTACTTAAACCTACTCATTACTGTATTGATGTGCTTATCCTACTTGCTCGCGCTCTATGCCCGTTTTTCTACACAGAGCTGGCCAGAGTCTCCTAAATAACCCTATATCTACTCTTGATTACCAAATGGTTTTTCTATATAGATCCCATAGTACAATAGTATAATAACACATATAATTAAGTATTCATATAATAATATATGTAGACTATACCTACTCCAGTAAGCTGACGCTAGTATATCATAACTATATAGAGTATAATAATACTAAACCTTGTATTCAACGGTTGGACGTGGGTTACCAGATCTGTCGCTGAAACGGATAGTATTTGGCTTTCGCAAGCAACAGACGAGTAATACACTGGAGCGCGCTACGAAATTTAGAGCGTAGAGTAGTTAGTGTTTCTTTATGGCCTGCTGTGCCATACTCTCACTCTGTATGACATTGATATGTGGCACTTTTAGATAGTTCAGCGCTGTGCACCTGGGTTCTCTAGCTTAGGTGTGGCATAGCAGCACCCATACTCATGTTTAGTATTCGAGATTTATTGAGGATTTCTATCTTATTATTATGGATGACAGTTTTAAAAAGTCCCAAAATTTCGGGATGTTACAATATTATCAACTTCAGTACCAACTTATTATGGCTTGTTTAATTTTACTCTTAACGATAATTAGAACTATAGTTGTTTGAGTTCAAACACCGTGAACATAATTCGCGGGCGGGATGCGGACTGGATGCCGGCCCCACTCTATAAGTAGCTAACAGTCGGCAAAATGAATGCTGGTGGGAGCATCGTCACGTAATCCAATAATTTCTATACTGTATTCATAATTTTTAGTATTTATCTCAAATCCATGAAGTTTTTATAACTGTAACGATCCATGAATTTTGATACCGATGAGAGCTGCATAACAAATTTATACTTTAGATTAAAAATTGTCGTGAACTCTGTTTCACAATCTACCCAGAAAATGTTCCCATAATCTTGGTACTATACACGTTAGAAATTAATCGAATTTACCAGTACAGGAAACTTATGCAATCTACAGTACATACGTAATTGACTGCAATATAGAGAATTATGAAATCTACTATTATTTAAAATTATAGAAAATGATTTAGAAATTAATTTGAATCCAAACGTGAATAAATTTTACTGAATCTAGAGGTATACACATTTGGATTAGTAGTAACTAGGAAATTATGTAATCTTATTTCATCCATGAGAAATCCTCATGCGATATGGAAAAAACCAACGTGCACCACCTTGACCACGGTGGAGCCCCATGCACAGCAGTAACGTTCCGTAGCGAACATTATTGTACTTCTCATTAATTTAATAATTGAGTTATTCAACGAAAATGATCCCGTTGACTGTAGTGAAACTTACCATTTGGTCCTCCTGACTAAATCAAAACCCAACTTAAGGCTCTCTGCAAACTCTTAAAAATCTTAACAAGAGTTTGGTACTGCCGTTTGGCTTGACCGTTAGTCAGCCCGTAACTCTGGGGACCAAATTGGTAATATTGCGTATACGTCAAGCGGGACCCATCTCCTTGGTAATAGACTTTTAGGGTGGCAATTCGGTTCGCTCTGTTCCTCGGAACCGGAATCGTACCAAACTGAAGCTTAGATTCGGTAATATACCGAACAACCCGAGACGGTAAGTAGATTCTTGTATAGACCGCAGGGCTTCAGTAAAACTTGAACGAAACTGAATTGTTCGGCTAGAAGACCGAACCAAAACCTGAATTGTTCGGTAATAACCGAACCGGAACGAATTACGCATTCCTCTGAACTTAATTGATTGCTATTTTGATTATATACTGTACGCCAATTTGGATATGGACTAATGCTAAACGCCACTAACACATAATATAGAACTTTTGTAACAACATAAAAGAATCAAAATAAAACATTATACGAAGATAACAGAGATATGAGCCTTGAACGATGAGCAAGCCAGACAAAGGGACTACGGATTATACTTTTTATTTATTTATTTTATTAATTATTATTATCTATTCATTATTCATTAATCTGATGTATTATTATCATATTTTATCTATTATTAAGTTTCATCCACCTATTCTTATTATTCATGTTTCATGTATTTCATCCGTATAGTTACAAAAAATCAAACGGCCTATTCGGTTCCAAATTCATTTTTTACGGAACAATTCAGACTTGATTCTTTTATCGACACCGCTTCGGTATAACCCAAGATCAAATCGTTCGGGCCGCTTGTTCGGATATAATATAAACAAACTAAGTCGGCATTCGGTCGTTAAAAAACCTAAACAGCAGATATACCACCCCTCAAAGTTACATGTACCAAAATGGTCCCCTCGGACTACTACGCGAAATTACCAATCTTCTGGCTCGTCAGGTTTAACGGGTTGAGCCTAACGGAGGTAACGCGCAACAGCAAACGGGAGGGACCAAATGTGGTTTTAAAATTTAAAGTCTGCGAGAGACTTAATTGGTTAGCCAAAAAAGTAATGACCGCACATTTGATAAATTCTTACTAGTAATCAAATGACCATTTCGATAATGAACTTCTTTTACTAATTTTACCCCAATAATGTTACGGTACTTACGTGACAAGAAACTTATTCTTATTTAATGACTATGTGATAAAATCGACCCTTTCTCAACATTTAAAAGTTTTATTTTTGAATTCATTATTTCATACGCTTAAAGATTAACGAGTTGGTTATTATCTTAATCGAGTTTTTGTCACACAAAATTGTCTTCAAAATGTCATTCTATCCATCTTCATGGTGTGTATTTGTAACTATTTCAACATATGAATGTAGCTTATCGAAATTATCTCCTTACACACCCTCGCAAGTTGAATGTGATTTTTCATCACTAACAAAAAATTCAGTAATTGATGTATGTGAGCTACTCACCGATTTGTTTTCTTACAATTAACGTTATTTATGCTACAATTTTCTTTAGTTGTGTTACGGGTTATTACATTCTTAGCAATGCCAAATAAAATATGGGTCCAAGTCCAAATTTTTCTCTTAATTATTTTTAGTCCAGAATTGATTAATTATTAATGTCTTAATCTATAAACATATGGCTCGGCATCAAATTGATCAAACAATTGAAAAATCTTAATTTAGCCGATAATCCAAAATTCTAAAAGTTAAGTTTTTTCTCTTATTCCTATTTATTCCATAATTATTATATCATTATAAATAATTGATTAAACTATTGGTCTTGACTAGGTCAAGCCAAATAATAGTTTTTACACTCCCAATTTTATTGTTTATCGTCAAATGAAACTATACTATTCTCCCCTCTACGAAACATTGAAGTGACTCATTAGTAGAAGGTTGTTGAGTTTCAATTCAACAAGGTCTAAAAATGTTTCTCTCAGTCCTTGTGTTCCACATTGCTATTCACAAAAAAAAACTCTTTCTCCCCTTTTTAAACAACCGATTTTGTGAATTGTGTTTCACATTGCTTCACAAAAACTCTTTCTCCCTTTATAAACAACCCATTTGGAACATTAAGTATTATGCGAGAGAAAAAGGAAGGGGGAATCTCATGCACGTGCCACCTGCTCGGCCTCGGTA
The DNA here is from genome assembly GCA_009835305.1 of Ipomoea purpurea. NCBI lineage: Eukaryota > Viridiplantae > Streptophyta > Magnoliopsida > Solanales > Convolvulaceae > Ipomoea > Ipomoea purpurea. The sequence continues at coordinate 4,935 of VALG01011928.1, forward strand.
CGCGCGTACGCGACGGATGCCCTGTGTGCTTTTTTTCGACATTTCAGTAAAATGAAAATTATACTACTTCAAAATTTATTTTTTTGGCGGAATTTATGTTCCTCTTCTTCTTCTCTTCTGCTCTGAGCATTACGCAGTCAGGTGAATTCAAAACTACGATTTAAAGTTGTGCTACTAATCGCAGCATATTTGTGTTTAGCCAGTCGAAAGTTTACCGATTCAAAGACGCGCACTAGTCTCCGGAAATTGTTTTTAAAATAGTGTCTAATACACGTTACAAAGTTATCCTTCTTCTTCCTGTTGCCCAGCTCACAAGCAAAGTAGTCATAAACTACGACATTTTTATGCAATTTTCAACAGAGGTGCATTAAGTCACTCATAAAGCTTTATTCTTTGGAATGTCTTAAAGTCATGCAATGCAAATATGTTTTTTGCCACTTGACTACACAGTGCATAGGTGCTATATTTTGGGGGTTGCGATACTTGCATTTTGTTCAAAATAGTTTTAGATTGTTAAAATTTTCAATTTAAAAAGAGATTCTTTTAGTAAGACCGAAAATTCGACTGATATTGTTCTAATTTAACACATTGTTCTTTTTTTTTTTTTTGTCAGATCATGAGTGTGTTTAGCAGCCCTAACGGCACGAGGTAAGTAAACCTTTAAGGTTGTACCATAGCTCAGAACGGCAAACTTATGTTGTGAAATTCGTGTCCATCTTGCAAGCTGGACACGGTCCTAAAACTGTTCATAATGTATTATGAATATAGGTTAAAAATTATTAATATACAGTTATAAAATTATGAACATACAGTTTATAATTATGAACATAGAGTTTGTAATTGTGAATATAAAGTTCAATAATTGTGAATATGAAGTTCAAAAATTATGAACATAAAGTTTTATAATTATGAATATAGAGTTTAGTAATTATATATAAATATAAAGTTCAGTAATTATGAATATAGAGTTCAATAATTATTAATAAAAAGTTTAAAAATTATAAGCATAAAATTCAGTAATTATTAATATAAAATCGTGTCCACCTTGTGAGGTGGACAGACATAACAATTGGTAACCTTGCCCACAAACAACAACAACGTAACATACTTACCAATTACTGTATTAATTATCACATCAAGTCATCAACTAACTTATGGTCCAGATTCTATAAAATATTAGGACCATCCAGCTGGTTTTGGTCTTTTGATTTTTCACGTGCCTAAATTGCTAACACCATTATTCTTCTTTGCTGGGTTATTTGAGTTGGAAGAACGTTGGCATTATTGTAGATAAATATATGTGGATATATTAATATAACTTGCCAACTACCATGAGGGAGGGTCATAGGTTGGTTATATCTGTATATATATATATATATATATTATATATATATTATAAATAAAAGATTATTAATAAAAGATTGAGATTCTCTCTTATTAGATTCTAAATAGATATTTCTTTACCATTTACTTCAGTTTTTAGCTTTTATTTATGTATTTTTATTTTTCATTATGTTTCAAATTAAAAAGAATGTAAGTAAAAAAGAAATTTATTCCTCTAAAAATTAAAGAGAAAATTTATTTTTAATATCTTATATATCAATATATAGTTGGAGAAGAAATAGTAAATAATATTATTGATTGGAGTAATATATAAAGTTATTAAGTATAATTTTAGGTAATAAGTATGCTCAGAAAGCTCTAATTTAAGTTGAAAAATTACTGAGTGCAAACGAGCTGAGCTAAACTAAGCTGCATGCTTGAGTTCGAGTTTAAAAACTTATAGTGGGTCAAGGTCAAGATCGAGTTCGATTGAACTTTAAAATGTAAGTTCGAGTTCAACTCGTTACTTTTTAATGGTTCGAGTTCGGTTGAATTGACTTGAATTTGCATGTGTTTGTTACAAAAAGCACAGGCAGGCATGAAATCGTAGTATATAAAAATATACTTAGAGTGCAAGAGAGAAGAGAAAGAGATGGTGTGACTGAAAGTAAATATAATTGAGGGATACTTCTGTCCAAAATATTATGTAAATATATTTTCCATTATATTATTAATTTATGGTAGAATTTGAATTTTTTTTTTTTTTTGAAAGGATGGTAGAATTTGAATTATTCACAAGTAGTTAATAACAATTACAATAAAGTATAATTTAACAAAGGGTTACCACATGTAAAACGGGATCAGTCGGGTCAATATGCAAATGTAATACTTATACTAGCAAATCCAATATTAATTAAGAATAAAATATTTATTTTTTTTAAATAATAAATATTTGTTACTTATAAAAGGAAAACGTAATGCTTTTGACGATAAATGTATTAATTACACACATTTTGATTCCCAAGTTTCTTACTAGCATGTCTTTTTTAAGGATTTCAAACTATTAGTATAGTGTGAGAAAATTGCACTTGCGCTCTTAATACTGAAACTCACCTTGTGACCTTAGTTGGTAAATGAACAAAGAAGGTAAACCAATTTAGATTGTTCATTGATCATGACATGTTTAAACTAAGAAATAGTTTTCACCGAAAGTCAAACTTGAAACTTATAGTTATCAAGTCAATTGTTCAACCAAATTGGTTGACACTGGTCCCCATTAACTTGAATGAGAGATTGCCACTCTAATTATTTATCCCCATTGTCATTGTATTCCTCATATTTGTAATTGATTTTGTAGATATACAAATTTTTCATGTACAACCTCACATATATACTATGCAAATGAGTAACCAGATGTACTTTAGTTACAAAAGCAATTCTTTAATTTGATCAATTCAGAGAATATTGAACTGAAAAAAAATTGAAATGAATAACTAATTAATGATAGGTCATGTGAAAGGTTGTGAGTTCGAGCCTCTGTGGAGGCGTTATTGGTTCTTTGTGTTTCAGCAGGTTAAGAAAGTATATGAACAGATACTACAATGTAATAGAGCCAGTAGCATTCAAAAAATTAATGATACGTCATTCGAATTAAGCCATCCACATGACCACATCTGAATTTTAACTGTTGTGAAATGGTGGTTTTTGTTATTGTTTTTATTTTTTTATTTTTTATTTTTTATTTAACTCCTGTTTTTGCAAGGGTAAAATAAAAAAGAGATTGAAGTGCGATGCACAAGTGAAGCGCACTTCGCGCCCCAAGTGGGCGTGTCAGAGTGGCCTCCAGCTGGCAGCCACTCTGACTCAAAAAGCTTTGTTTACTATTATATTTTTTAGAATTGTCTGATTTGGTTTTTCTTTTTCCTTTTTTCTTTTTTCTTTTTCTTTTCCATCCCTCTTCTCATTCTTATTGGACATTTGGTTAGAAGGAGGGAATAAGGTGAAAAAGGAATTGCCAATACCATGGCCATGGGAGAAGAATATTGTGGGAACAAAGTGGTAATTTAAATTTCAATGTTTGGTTGTAGGAATAGAATTTATGGGAATTTCAATTCTAATGTTGTATACATGGGAATTGAAAGGGAATAAGTAGTATAAAGTCTGAAAATGGCCCTTATTATTATTATTATTATTATTGTTGTTTAGTGGTTGTTGTTGTTTTGTTTTGTTATTTATTATTATTATTATATATTATTATTATTATTATTCTAAATGACCAAATTCAAATTTTACTCTTGAAAAATTATGTAAAGCGTTGTATAAATGAACCCTAGAATTGCATAATGAAAACAATAAAATAGATAAGGGGAGTTTCGGAGAAAACACATTTGATTTGGTTGGGCCTACTAATTGATGTTTTTTGTTAAGAGTATAATAATAAGAAGACACGGTATAATCAAAAGATGGGCTAAACATCAATTTTAGTTTAAAAAATAGGAGATGAGTAATTTTGTCTCAAAATTACTTTTTATTCTGCCTAAAATTCATGGAATTGAAATACCAAGGGTGACATGAAATTCTAGTTCCATAAAAATAAGAGAATTTCAATTCTGCAGAATTACAATTCTCTCCAACTAAACGAAAGAATTTGTTTGCTTTTTGAATTTATGTGAGAATTAAGTGGGAATGAAATTGTAGTTCCTCCAACCAAACGTTCGGCATTTGTACTTAAACCCCCCAAGAAAGATGCTCTTACAAGTAATATACGACATCTTATTTGAACGCAACCAATCAAATCTCAATTAACCTACTCTGTCTACACAAACTATACAATACAAAAATACAATATAGTACGGTATGATTATGTTTTAATTTGTACACATCTTTTTATATCATGCTGGTAAGGTGTAACCAATTGCATATACGGAGTAGTATTTTATAGGTCACATTATTGAGTGCAGTGTGAGTTTGCACATACGACCAACTTGCCAAATCTTGTTCGCATAATATACAGATCTGACCTTTTCATTGGATCACACTACCAAACTCTTATACGCATACAAATCAATGTAGCCTTTAACACAAAACAATTGCAACAACATTAATAATAGTCATGCTCTCCACATAGACAACCTAGGAGCATTTATGTGCTTCAAGATTAGGGCTGTTAAGCTTCACAAATCTTGTACAAAAACAACCATCTCTGGTACTCTCTGAAACTAAGTACGAACGAATGTAGTTTGTTTGTTAAGGTTTTTGGAGTGTTTATATTCGTGTTTGTTTGTAAATGTTTTTGAAAATTCTGTCCGTATTCGTTTGTTAAGTGTTTATTAGTGTTTGTTATCCCAAACACGTTCACGAACATGTTTAATTTGTTAACATTAACGAATATCTTTGCTAACATGCACGTTCACGAACATGTTCATTAATATTTGCGAACATGTTCGTTTACGTTCATAAACACATTCATGAATGCTTAATAACCAAACATATGAACATGCTCATGATGACAATTCGTTCGTGAACAAGAAATAATCTATGTTCACGAAAAATAACCAAACAAGTAACACAACTACAAAGAGAATATAAACAAATATTCAACGAACACAATGAGCTTGTTCGCAAACACTAAACGAGCTTGTTCGCAAACACTAAACGAGCTTGTCGCGAACATTATTAAATGAACACAAACGAGCTTGTTCACGATCTCTTAGCAAACGAACTTTACACTATTCAGACTCTGTTCGTTTATAAACCGAGCTAAACCCTAAACCCTAAACCCTAAACCCTAAATTTTGTTTGTTAATGTTCGTTTACCTTATAAATGAACGCTTACCAATATAAGCACGAGTAGTTTATTGAAAGCTATGTTCGTTAACACCCCTATTCAAGATATAGGCCTTGTTTGGTAAAATAATTAGCTTATCAGTCAATTTTTATTTATTTTATCACTATTAGTTCTTGGTTAAAAAATCAATATAAATATTTGGTTAATCAATTTTTTTTTTTTCATACATACTTTCTCAACTTATTGAAACACAAAAGATTCAACAAAGTCAACACCCTGACTAGGGTTCGAACTTATGACATGTAACTTTCATTTGAAAGTGCATAAAATTGTCATTGAGCTACAAGCTATTTATCATTGATTGTTAAATATTACAAGCTATTTACCATACTGATGGGTTGTTAAATGTCTATCAAAGTTTGTCCTCAAGATGACAAGAATCTGTTAAATCAGTGGTTTTTATTTTATTTTATTTTTCAAGTGTCAGATGGGAATAATAAACAAGGTTCCACGAAATCATCATCATAGTTGTAGCTATTAATTAATTAACCAATTAAAAATATTATAGTACTACATGTAAATGTGCGTGTCAATTTAAAAATAAAAAAATACTTAAAGAACTTATAAAGAAAATGACAGATATATCATCACAAGAACAAGGCAAATGGAGGGTTTCTAAAAGAGTTTTTTTGTTTTTGTTTGTTCGTTTGTTTGTTTGTTTTTTTTTTTTTTTGTTTTTTTTTTTTGGGATCCAATAAAGGGAATATATAATTGGAAAGGTAGTTAGTTTGAGACCACTCTAATAGGCACATGCAATGGACGTGATTGCTTAACCACTTTTGTGAAAATAATGAACAACTTTCACCTTCCTTATGGAAGATATAATAGTGATGTAATCCAATCACAAAGTACTTGAAAAAATAAATAATCATATATAAGTCAAAAGTTTTGTAGTTAACTGACATAGTTGTGGTTCTTCAAATGAGAAGTCTCAAGTTTTATACTATATTATAATAGAGTCAATAGTATTTAAAAATAGAAAAATAAAAAAATTGAATAATGCATGACATAATCTCTCAATCATGAAAGTATAGTAAAGACATCTCTTTGATATTTGACACTTTCACTTTTAGTTTCTTCGCGAAAAATATAATACTTTAAATATTTTCAACAGAAATATAATTTTTTTTTTTTTATTACTCAGCAAGTAATAGGCACCACAACACCATTTTTGAGAGCTACAAAAGAATGTTCATGAAGGATGGTGGAGGAAACATTTTTCACATTTACCGGGAGCAAAACTCTGTGGCAAATCTCGCTCTTTTGAGAGCCTCGTAGTGGATAGAATTCGACATGCCTCCTCCTAGGTGTAGAAGCCATGTCTGCAATGACCAACTTGGTGCGTGACGGTAGATAACGTTGTATTTTGAACTAACTTTTTGCTAGCTTATTGTAAAGGTGCCTTCACCCGACCTCTCAAAAAAGAAAAAAGTTTTATTCGTCTCATTTGATATGATCTTACACAAAACTAATGAATAATTTATTGATTACAACCATTATTTTCCCTAAATAAAAATCACTTAATAATACAGCTAACAGTTCAAATATATTACATACAAAATGATAACAAAAATCACGTGCAATATATAATAAAAATCACTTAATAATACAGCTAACAGTTCAAATATATTACATACAAAATGATAACAAAAATCACGTGCAATATATAATAATGTATACTAGTCATCCATGTGATACTTTACATGGGCACAATCTTTACACACTAACAACTGGAACTTTTAATATATCTTTTAAGAGAATTATAGTGAGATATTTCCAATTTAATTAAAGGTTCAAATTTAATTAGAATAGCTTCTGATATTAAATATATTATAAGTCTAAACTGGTAATTAGATAATAATAAGCTTATATATTATGCTAAACAGAGATTGCCAAAAATTTATGTACAAGAAAATGAATTTATAACAACGAAATGTGTTAAACTAACTAATTGGTTGTATTTAACTTTCACTGCTTGAAAATTATAAAATTTTCGACCACCTGAAAGTGATCTTAAATCAAGTCGAAAACCTTGTTCCGATCACTTTTAGTATTCGGAAAAACTTTGATTGCTATTTCCGACTATTTTTTACTTTTAACTTGATTTGAAAAGTTCATAATTTTCAGCCGTGTTTTTTTTAGTGTTAATTTTATTTATGTGTATTATGATTTGATTTTATTTGAAACGTTTTAGTCCATCGAAATATAATGGGTTATAACAATATATATAATCCCATTCAACAGTGGCTTTAAATTCAGACTCTTATTTTTCTGCTTTTGGACTGGTAATTGATGATGTAAAAGGAATTAGCATACAGTATACATGGTGTTAATTTCTCCTGTGTAAAGCGATCTGCGAATCGAGCAGCCCATCGTATTGCGAGGGAAGCCCCTCTGTGTCAGGTTGGGCGGGAATGGTTTAATGTACCACCCCCAATGTCTTGTGGATTCTCTTTTGTCTGATTTAATGATATTAAGCCTTTTATCTCAAAAAAAAAAACCCAATATATATAATGCACATTAAAACTTCTATGGTGTTTTAATTTTAAGTGGCCAGCCACCTGTCAAATAATTTAATGAAGCCCCTCGATCACAAACCACGAATAGACACCATAATAAATGCACATCTATCTGTTAGGTAAACGCAACGAATCATGCAGAGATTAAGGAACTTTTTTTTGTTTTTTTTTTTTTTTTTTTTTTTTTTGTTTTTGTTTTTGTTTTTTTTTGTTTTTTTTTTGTTTTTTTGGTGAAAGAATTAAAGTGAGAATCCGTAGTCCACTTTTTAAGATATATGTGTAAGGTAAATTTTATTTTTGTGTAATAGAGGTAAATATACTAAGTTAGAAAATTCAATGCCAATTTAATTAAAAAATATTGATAAAAATCAAAATTATAATTTTTAAGTACAAGAATTACACTCCTACTCCATTCGTCACTTCTTTCGAGGTGGTATGCAGGACTTTATAGATTGATATAGTGTGGTGTCAATAATAATGTATATACACGGTCGGAGTAAGCAAAAAAGTTATTTGAATCATAACTACTCTTAACAACATGTAAGTAATAAAGGCAACAACTCATTTGAGACTTCTTTCATGGATAAAGATTTGTGAGACTATCTTATATAAGTGTGACCCAATAATATAAATAAATAATTACCGTTGAAAGTTAAACTTGTAACTTTATGACTATCAAATCAATAACTTGAACAACTCGGTTGGGGTTGTTCCACACGATATTTTATTTTGATTCCTTAAAGTAATTATGTTTAATTTGGAAATTACTTTTTTTTTTTTTGGGGGGAAGTCGTGAAGTTTATACGGCATCATTAACACATTCGCTTATAAAATAGATTTAAGAGTTAATGAACGATTTGGTCCCTCAATTATTAACGAATTGTCAATATAGTTCCCTCAATTGTTTATTCATCAATTTGGTCCCCGAAAACAATTATTTTTAGTTGATTTAGTCCCTCAGGCCGTCTTCCGTCGACGGCCGGAGGGACCTAAATCGACTAAAAATAATTATTTTCGGGGAACAAATCGATGAATAAATAATTGAGGGGACTACATTGACAGTTCGCTAGGACCAAATTGTTGATTAACTCTAGATTTAAATA
>VALG01011929.1:0-12952 GCA_009835305.1 Ipomoea purpurea
TGAAACATTTTCTAAAAAAAAAAAAGAATAACTTAAATTACCACCAAAGTATTGCCAAAAAATCTACAACCTGGATTTTCAGTTTCCATGAAGTGCGAATTTCATTTTGCTCCACCACATCTAAAATGGACTATTCGAAACTTTCCCCAATTTGTAGAACTCACTAAGCATCATTAGGATGAAGAAGAGGAATATTGTAATTAGCCATACGCAGAAGAGGATGGTTCCAGACGCAGTAAGACGCAATTCTAGTCGAAGATGATTCCAGACGCAGTGGATGGATTCGTTGCTTTTGGTATGAGACAGGGATGTTCCGCCCACTCCCGTTCTTAGTAGTGTAGAGTATATTAGTGTGAAAATTAACCAAGTAGATATGCCCAGCGTACGAGGAAATCCTCCCCCCCCCCCCTCCTTCACTTTTTTTTATCCCTTGTAATGACCCCTTTTACCCTCACAAAAACAATTCCGAACGAATTACATTTTTCAGGTGAAAATTGCCGATCGTTTGGCCAGGAAGACCAATGTTGTTAACAATTGGCATAGTTAACCATGGACTAAATTGAGCAAGTGTTAAAGTCAAAGTACTCAAATTAACAACACCCTAATAGCGTCACATGACAACAAATGCATTAATTAAAATAATATATATTTCTTGTGCGTCAATGATATATATAGTAGATATATATTAGTATATATATATATATATATAATATATAGTATATGGAAGGATTAGGTCATTTGTTTTTTCCTGTGCAATATGTGCGGGTGATTAATAGTGTGAGGTTTGTCACTAAATGTGCGTGCGTATTGTGCTTAATGTGCTTGAGATTGGTACTTAATGTGATGTGAGTGCTGTAGTGTTAGTGTGTGTGAGTTTTGTATTTAAGGTGTGTGAGTCTTGTGCCATAAGATGCGTGGAGTTGTGTGCTTAATGTCCGATCCCGAGTGTTGTTCTTCATCCACCTGATGTGAAATTAATGGCGCATCCACTATTGCATTTTTTCTTATTTTTGTTTCGAATGGTGGAGGAATGGATTTTGTCTTTGTTTTTTAACATAAAATCCAAAATATCGCATATGTGCGTTACATATTATCCATCCATTCACACACAATCAGAAAAGCTCACCCGAATCTTCTTTTCCTGTTCTGTGCTTCATTTTGAGAATCATATTCTGAACTCAAGTCACGCACATTAAGTCCAAACTTTCACGCCATGTAAGCACATATCAAAGAACATTAAATCACAGCACATTAAGTTATAGAATCACCACATTTTTTAATCTATCGCACAACCTCCACACGAAGCACAAATGCTCCCTGATCCCTTCCCTATGGTATGTTCTGAAATATTATTTTTCTTTTAAAATAAATATTATTATATGTGTACGATATTTTACAATTTTATAAATATTTAGTTAATTCAATGTAATATAGTAATGAATCACAACTCATCAAATAAAAATCCATATACACCAATTCATATTTTCAAGACATTTAATAATATAATTCATATAAGTTACATGTTCGAAAATCTCTATTTAAAATAAAATTACAGAAGTTAATAATATTTTGAGGTATTCGATATATTTAATCAAAATATTTTTTTTCAAAGAGTGGATTCTAAGATTACAAACTATGGTGCTACTTAATAATCCTAGCTATTACTCTATTAATCTATGATTTAATGATTCGAGGTACATACTTGCGTTTTTAATATTTAGCAAGCAGACATTTATTTATTTTTCAATTCCTTTCGAAGCAGAGCAATAAAAATAGTTAGTATATTTTACAAATAAATAAATGTATTCTAATTATTATATAAGGTCAATCCTCTGTGGAAATTTACTTCCTAATTAATTATATAATAGATCCTTTATTTTTTTTATAATCATAAATTAAGTCACACCTAATAAGTTAAATTGTTATTTGCTATTATTATTAGTATCCTTTTTAGTATCTTCTTTGTTTTGTTTTTCCTTAAAATAATTTTTTTATAATGAAAGTATAGGATCTCAAGAAAAATTTAAAATAGTACTCCTTAACAATTTAACTTTATGGTAAGTGTTTGGTAAAAAAGAATAAAAGACTTCTATAAAGATTGTTAGTTATGCCATTTCTACATAATACTATGTTTTACAATTGCGCATTGTGCGAAGTTAAGGCCATGTTTTAATTAAATAAAGGTTTTTAAAAGTATATCAATGCAAGATTATATATGAGAAGTTCATACATAAGTAATTGAATGTAGAATTTGTTTATTTAAATATGTAACTCAAAGTATATGAATACAAGATAATATAAGATACGAAGTATTTATTATAATTGTCACTAAAATAAATATTTGCAACTTTATAAAATCGATAGTCTAACTACTTAGCCTATAAATGGTAGTCTAAATAAATACTACTTTTGGTTTGAATTCTTCTAAGTATTCTTAATTTTCTTTTGAATAGTATTGTCATTGTCTTCATCATCTTCACTATTTGTTCTCTTCTTTTTTGTTGGTAGTGTGTTATTTGCAATTTGGTTACTGTTGGTAGCCTAGATGACAGCGTTATGCAATGAGATTATGGTGTAGGAAGTTGTGAATTTTTCTTGTTGTGTATATAGCTAGAACCTTAGTTGTACTATGAACTCTTGATCTTGCAAGCGTATGTTGATATTTTGTAGTGGTAGGACGTTTTTCCCCTACATGTTTCATGTGGAAGTATTGAATAATATTAATATTTATTATATTTGTATAAGGTTCTTGAATAGTACGTCTTGTTTTATTTTCATAATTTTGTTACTTGATAATAACAATAATAACTATACCGATACTCCAAATATAATATTGTGTGTGTGTTTTTTTTAAAAAAAAAATATTTAATTGATACTAACATTGGAGTTAATTATTTTTCACTTTGTGCATTAACCAAATACTTTAGAAGGAAGTAGTAAAAATTTAAATATTTTAAATATAATGTAACCCAAAGATTTTGGACGGTTGATAAATATGATATAACCCAAAGGTCAAAACGGTAAAGGAAGTGTTTGGTTATTCAACAGTTTGAAGAAATAACTTGTTTCAAACCACTAAAAATACAAACACTGCAATTTACAACGTTTTCACTTACTTTAAGGATAATGCTTTCCCAAAACACACATTGTGTTAAAAATAAAAATAAAAAACACTCTTTGTGGAGCCATTTCGCTCCCTTGAATGACAAGAGCCAATTTAGTTGGCTCACAACTTGCCAATCAACGAATGGGCAAGCTTAATATCTAAATTGGAGCCTTAAGGCTCCTTTTATAGGAGCCTCAAAGCTCCCATGCCACTTTTCCCACCAATGTGAAAAAAGGACAAAACTAAGGGGAGCCGAACGTCGGCTCCTATGTTTATTTCTAAAATTTTATTTCTTTGTTAAATTATTATTATATGAAATATGTATATAACCTTTTAGGTCATTTTGTAGTTAATTTTTTTTATTTATTTTCCTAAAAATTTTTATTTCTTGTTAAATTAATTTATTATGAAATGATATGTATACCTTTTTAGGTCATTTTGTATGTTAATTTTATTTTTTTTGAAAGTTACTGGAAATCTATTACATTGTATATCTGTTCATTATACTTTCTCAACCACTGAACACAAAGAACCAATAACGCCTCCAACTGAGGCTTGAACTCATAATCTTCCAAACGGAAGCCAACCCCGGGGATCCATTAGACCACATAGTCCTGTTTGTATGTTAATTAAAAGCTAAATTTTAAATTAGCTTTTTTATTTAATGTTAATTTAAAAGCTAAATTTTTCAAATATATTTTTACCAACCACCTAATATAATTCGCTAGTTAAAAATGCTAATATAATCCACTAACTGCTAACAGCTAACACAATCCGCTAACTGCTGATTGCCAAACAAGGACATTGCGTGGTAGTTTTCTACTTTAATTTGTTGTGTAATTTGAATACTCTCTTTTTCAATAAACTCCCAAGTAGTTAATGTGATTGACTTACTTATTTTTTCATGGTATTAATAAAATACTCGTAAATAAATATATGCCATTATTTGGTATTATAACTTTGATATTTAATTAAAAAATAGTATACAAAAAATTGTAGGAAACAGTAGCTTCAAGGCTTTGTTAATGGAAGTAACATGACTTGGAAACTTGGAGAGATCAAAGCAGGAAAAGGAAAGTGACTGCCTTCTCATTATTCTTCATGCCAAAAGGAAAAGAAGAAGATATAATGTATACAACGAGCTAACTGAGAAACTAAGGAGGAAAGACAAAACAGAAAGCAGTTAACGACAGATTTGAAGTCAATTCTCAAGAGTGCCCCTTTGCTATGTGTACATTCTTCATCCCCCCCCCCCCTCAACCCCGTAAGGTGGAGCATGAACATCGTGACAGGCCCAGCTTAGACTGAAATTTGCAAAGGCGTGGATGGGCAAGCCTTGGTGAAGCCATCAGCCACTTGTTTCTGAGAGGAAAGCGGCAGCTTTACTAGTCCTTCATTGACCTTCTGCTTGACAATGTGGCAATCTATCTCTATGTGTTTAGTTCTCTCATGAAAGACATGGTTTTCCCCTATGGCTATAGCTGCTTGATTGTCACAAAACAAAGAGGATGGCACATCAAGCCTGATTTTCAAATCTGCTAACAAATAGTGAAGCCATTGGACCTCATAGACAGTGGAAGCCAAAGCTCTTATATTCAGCTTCTGAGGAAGACATTGATACAGTGGCTTGCTTCTTAGTCTTCCATGAAATCAAAACTGTCCCCAAGATAAATGCAATAACCAGTAAACTGACTTCCTAGATTCTGGACAATTTGCCCAGTCAGAGTTAGAAAAACCTTGATTTTGAACTGAGATTTGCTGTGATAGAATATGCCTTTTTCTTGGTGATCCTTTGAGGTATCTGAGCACCCTGTGTGCTGCAATGAGATGTATACTTGTAGGCTTATCAACAACCCTGACTTAGTTGCTAAACAATGTGAGAGATGCTGGCCTGGTGTTTGTTAAATACAGAAGTTTTCCAATCAACTTTCTGTATATCTCTGTTTTTCAAGCAAGGATCCTTCTGAGTGTGTGAGATGCAAACCAGTGGTGGCTGGAGTCTGTGCAGGCTTAGCTTCCAGAAAGCCATTTTATTTTAGAATCTCTAAAACATACTTTCTCTGGGACAAGTTAATCCCACTGGAAGTTCTAAACTGCTTCATTCAAAAAAATAATTGATTTGCCAAGATCCTTGATTTTAAAGGATTTGTCCAGGAAATGTTTCAACTCATTGATGTGTGTGATACTTGTTTCCAGCCACTAGGATGCATCCACATATATGAGTAAAGCAGTGAATGAGTTACCTGAGGCTTTTGTAAACAAGGAAGGATCTGCAGTGGATTGTTGTAGCCATTCTCCTGCAAAGCTTTTGTCAATTTTGCATTCCACTGCTACTGTCCTGCTTCAAGCCATATAAGGGCCTTAGTAACTTCCATACTTGATTTGGCTATCACCGTGAAAGCAGGAGGAAGCACCATGTAAACTTCTTCATCAAGATCACCTTGTAAGAAAGCATTATTTATGCCCAACTTGTGGGATATTCCAGTCACTTGCAACTACCACACCCAAAGAAAGTCCTTATGTAGTCATTCTTGCAACTGGTGAAAAAGTCTCAGTGTAGTCTACCCCCAATTGCTGTGTGTAGCCCTTTGCCACAAGCATGGCTTTGTACCTCTCTCTTTGTACCATCCGCCTTGTGCTTCACTTTAAACACTCATTTGCAACCAATTGGGACTTTACCATGTGGGAGATCTGTCAAAAGTCCATGTATTATTTGCAACCAAGGCTTCTATCTCAGTTGTCATAGCCTTTCTCCATGACTCATTTTGTACTGCCTCACTATATGACTGTGGCTCATGGGAAGATAATATGGAAGATGCAGCACACTTTTTGACTGAAAGAAAAATGATCATAAGAAATAACTTTGTCTAGAGAGTGTGGAGGTTCTCAGATGTACATCATGTTTTTTCATGGAATGGCAATAATAATCAAGCATTTTGTAGGTAAAACTTCTTACCCTCTCTGACCTTTGGGCTATATATGATGAGAAGGTTCGTCTTTGAAAGTGTGCTTCTGTGATGGCTTCATTATCCACTTCAATTTCATTAGTGACAGACTGTTCACTCCTCTCAGGTTGTGATGGAACACTGGGACTGTTATATTGCTGTAAAACTCTCTGTGGCCCTTACTCCATATTCATCATTCAACTCATTCTCATCATTTATATCATGTTGTCCATGAAACACGGGAGTTGAGTGGCCATGACTGTGATTGCCTTCATGGGAAAAGGCATAAGATCTGCATCAATAGGAACTAAGGGTAAGACAGGATCTCCAGTTTGAGAATGTGGCTGGTTCCTGTAGTCCCTTCTTTAAAAGGATAATTATCCCTCATAAAATGTGACATCTCCTGGAAATGAAAACACAATTATCAGTGAGAGCATAATATATATATATATATATATATATATATATATATAGTAAATATTATATAATATACATATTATATTATATATATCCCTTCACATTTTGTAGTTACCCCAAGAATACACCTGGCCTTGGCCCATTTGTCTTCCCATGTGAAGTAGTAGCCCCAAAACACAGGCAGCCAAAAGTTCTCAAAAATTACCATACGACCACCACATGACCAAACACAGAAGCTCATTATGGTGATTTTTCATCATTTAGCAGGTGTTGGCAGCCTGTTGATGAGGTAAAGAGCATGTAGAACACAATGACCCCAAAACTCCAATGGTACTCCTGACTGGAAATCTGAGAGCTCTTGCCAAATTCAACACATGTTGTTGTTCCTTCTACTATATACCATTTTGCTGAGGAGTATTCAAAACAAGATTTTTTGATGTACAATTCTTTTTCATTAAAAAAAGGAGTCATGAAAAATTCAGTTCCATTATTTAGACCTTACTATCTTGATTTTTGAAGAGAATTGTGTGTTAGCATAGTAGTAGAAATTCTGAAATAGGCTTTTGACTTCTGTTTTATTCCTCATTAGGTGTAACCATGTGAATCTGCTAAAATCATCAATAATAGTCAAAAAAATAATGTTCTCCTTTCAAAGATGCAGTGGCAAAGGGTCTCCAAACATCCAAATGGATCAAATCAAAACAATTTTGTGGGCTCTATTATTGCTGATATGAAAAACACATCTCTTATGCTTAGCAAAATGGCATGTATCACATAAAAATTAGACAACTTTGGGCTGTACAGGCCTTATTCCTTTCCAGTTCATGGATCTTATCTATGGGATAATGTCCCAATCTACTATGCCATGTTTGTAAGGACCAAAGCATTACAATTTTTATCAGTATTTCTTCTTTTGACAGGTGGATGATCAAGCAGGTATATGCCCATCCTTTTCCTTAGCCAAAACCAGTCATTATCCCATTGGGCCCCTGAATGTTGCATTCATTAGCATTCAAAAAAAACAAGGGTACAGGTCAGCTTGATTCACCAATTTACTAGCAAATATATTATTGAAAGTGAAGGAAGGTATGTGTAAAACATATTCTTTAACAATAGGTTAGGAGAGAGCCTCAATTTCCCCTATGTATGCAACCGTATGCTTTGTCCATTTGGCAGTTTATTGTCAGAAACATCATCAAGTTTATGATAGTTTTTCAAGATAATCTAATGATCAGTTGCACCAGAAATCCAAGATCCAAACATTAAGGACAATTTAAGATAGCATTAATGTGAGATTCAGAGATGAACCTGCCTTCTCTTGATTCATCCCCAAGGTTTGTGAAGTCTGGTCTCCACTCCACTCTTATTTACTGTGACTACAGCATTGCAGAGTGACTTTGTTCCTTGATTTTGCCTTGCAGAAGTGTCAACAACCTTTGAAACTGATTTAGGTGACATTCCTATATCACCAACCTTATTGACATAAGAGTTGGGACTTGTTGGTTCAGTTGAGTGTCTTGATTCTGCCTACTCTAAGACTTGTAACCAAGGTATCCATACTGAGGATATCCATGCTTCTTAAGAGCATTTTTCTATAGTGTGACCACTCATTCCACAGAATGTTCACTTGGCACATTCTTCCCTCCATAAGTTTCTTGAACTTCTTCTTATTAAATGAAGTTCCCATGGCCACAACACTCTGCTCTACTGAAGGCATGTTCTGGACAACATTGGCATGTACCACTTCACTGTTCTTATAGTGAGTAGTGAACCATTGAGCTTCCTTTCCAGTTTTAAAGCCATATTTAGGACCTTCTCCATGTTAATGAACCGGATCCATAACTAGGCACCAGATTTTAGTGGTCTCAAACTCATCATTTAAACCTTTCTAGAAACCTGTAACTTGATCATCCTCCCTATCCTTTCTTATTTTACTCATCAGTTTGCAAGCACATCTAGGAACACACTCACCAAAGCAGGTAGAGGTCTTACAGCATTCAATTGTTCCCAAAGAGCATTACATCTTAGTAAAATATTCATTGATAGACTTGTTACCTTGCATGTTCCTGTAAATCTCCATCTGGATCTCAGCTATCTTATGCGGATCTGCCTGAGAATATCTCTTATTCAATGCGTTCCAATATCCTCTACAAATTCAAAGTAGGCAAAACACTCCTCTGCTATGGTGGAATTAAGAGATTTTAAGATTGCAATCACCATACAATATCATTGGCACCTTTTTCCAGGCCACAAACTTAGGATCGGATCGCTCAGGGCTTGGGATCGCACACTCCATTGTAAACCCAAATTTGTTTTTCACAGCCCTAAGTGCGATCTTCATAGACTTACTCCAAGTACGTAATTTGTGCTTAAAAAGTGGAGGTGAAACAAGTATGGAGGCTTGATTTTCAGTGATGTGGAGATACATTGATCATCAAATTCATCCACTCGATGTTGTTGGATTCTACACTTGCCATGGACTTGACGGCCCCGTAAGCTTGAGCTTCCTCTGGCCCATTTCCAGTAGGTTTCCTCCGACAGACTTCACGATCCAATAGCCTACACAGGCCTGCGTCAAGCTGTAACGCGCTCCTGATACCATTGTAGGAAACAGTAGCTTCAAAGGCTTTGTTAATGGAAGTACATGACTTGGAACTTGGAGAGATCAAAGCAGGAAAAGGAAAGTGATTGCCTTCTCATTATTCTTCATGCCAAAGGAAAAAAGACAGATAGAATGTATACACGAGCTACTGAGAACTAAGGAGGGAAAAGACAAAACAGAAAGCAGTTATAACAGATTTGAAAATTCAATTTACAAGAAGTGCCCCGTTGGCTATGTCACATTCTTCATCAAAAAAGACAATATAGTGAATATAATCAACTGATGAATTTGGATGTAAGGAGTTTTTTACATTGGAGAAAAATAAAGACAATATAACTAATGAAATTATTTCTCTTAATTAATTATTTATTGATAATGAATATATATAATATAGATATTTTTTGAATAAAGGCATTGTAGTGAATATTATCAATTGATGCATTTCAATGTAACGAATTTTTGGAGAAAAATAAAGACAATATAACTAATGAAATTATTTCTCTTAATTAATTTATGGGAAAATTGTAAAAAATGTCCCTCTATAATATTTCAATTATCAAGTTACCCCTGAATTATGAGTAGTGTAAATGATGCCCTCAATTATCAAAATGGTGCACATATAGCCCCTCCCGTAACGGACATGTGGTTCCCCGTTAGTGTACGACACTGTTAATCGGAGTAAATATTAGTAATTTAGTTGTTTTTCCCCCTCGATTCGAAGTATCAGCGATGGACAGCGTTGGGGAACCACAGGTCCGTTACGAGAGGGGTTATATGTACCATTTTGATAATTGAGGGGCAACATTAACATCACTCATATTCAGGGTGACATTTAATTGATATATTATAGAGGGGCATTTTATCAATTTTCCTTAATTTATTGATAATGAATTTATTTATTTTTGAATAAAGGCATTGTAGTGAATATAATCAATTGATGCATTTGAATGTAAAGAATTTTTGGAGAAAAATAAAGAAATATAACTAATGAAATATTTTTCTTATTTAATGATTGATAATGAATATTTTTTTTTTTTGAATAAACGCATTGTAGACACATAATTCTAAATTAAAGAAATGCATATGTATTATTTTTTGTTGTAGCTACAAAATTATTTATATCTACAAATTTAATAATCTACAATCTACAAATTTAATAAGAGTAATAATGTTAGGCCCTTAACTGTAACAAAAAAATGTTGGTGTAATTGTTTCTTAAAATGAATGGTTCATATTATTTTGATTTTAGTATTTTTGTTTAAATGATTTTCTTTATTACTGGTAAACATTATTTTTGTATGTTATTTAATGATATTTTTTAATTAATTTTAATAATTGATAATTTTATCTATTTTTATTTATTATTATTTCTATAAGTAGTTTTTATTAATATGTTTAATTTTGGGTTGTTTTGTTATTAAGTTAGTTTATAAATAAAAATGTAGTCCAATAATTTATTGACTCTAGTTTATTATTTATTATTATTATATATTATTATTATTATTATTATTATTATTATTATTGAGAGAGAGACGCTGCTTGTCAATTAATGCGAACCAGATGGAGAAGTCGAGTCTTCGACAAATCTTGAGAGATCCGATTCAAGCATTGAACGACCGGAGCAATTCTCAGAAAGAGTTAAGCCCGAAACATTATAAAAAGGAGGCGATTCTGAAGAGGAAGATCATCAGTTTTGCCCCGGACCAATTCCGGTGGCGGTGTTTGAGAATTCCGATCATCGGCTGGGCGACCACAACAATTAATTCCGGCAGAGATTCCTCATCAGCGGCAGGCACGATTGGCATCAGAGACTCCTTTAAGGCAGCAGATTGGGGCAACGAAAATTGCAGTGAATTAATCCACGTGGCAGTAATTTCTAGTCTGGTTCAGCAGTTTTGAATCTGGGTGTTGCAAGTTTGATGAAGAAGAATACATTTTATAATTATTCCCTTTACGGCAATTCTTCAGTCCATTTACTCTCCTTTATATGTTATTCATTTGTTTCTTTCTTTTAGTGTTGTGATTTAATTTGTGCAAATTTTCATAAATTCTCTGTGGGAGCACACTGTTTTAATTCTTAATTCCCTTTATTTTCTATAATTATGATTATTAATTAATTTGTTTTGTGAGGTTGAGGGAGGAAACTTGTGATTTTGTTAGTGGATTTCATAATGATGCACTGCTAGTTAATTATCTTCTGGGAATATGGACTATTAATCACGATATTTGCATTGATTGGTATATATTAGACCTAGAAGTGTAAGAATTAGATGTGGTATTGAATTCATATCCTAGATTTTTATAAATTTGTTACATATTAAGTTGGCTGTGATTTTCTTTTGTCCTTAGTTTTTTAGACTATTTATTTTCTTTTAAGTTCTTGTACTCTTGATTTAATTATTCTGCAAATTAGACTTCTTGTTAAACTCGTTAAAGTTTTATTCTTCCAATTATATTCAAATTAATTAATAATGCTAAGTACACATCCTGTGGGTTCGACCTTTGCTTTCGCAGCCTTATTACACACTGACGTGCACTTTGCGAGGCTATTATTAACCAGAATTGTCCAATCATGTTACCCTCCTTATTATAGTACTTTTCTTCCTAAATAATCATTAAATGCACTTTAGTATAAATTTGATAACGAAATATCCGTTAACTATGTATTATTCTTAACTTAGCTCCTTAATTCAAAAGAAAGTCTTAAGGTTCGAACCCATTTCCTAATTAGGGTTGACATAAAATTGTTAAACATATACTACGATATGTTAAACTGTATTTAAAAAAATATAATAAAAAATCTAACATAAACTAATTGGTCCAATAATTAGCCCAATAAATCAATAGGGCAAAATCTTTGGTGTGGAGCCAAGGTCCACATAATGGTGGAACTTGAAATTATATTACATTTTAATAGGAAAATGTAATAATGCCCCTCACAAATATTCAATTATCAATGTTACCCTGAATTTTAGGTGTTAGAATGTGGCCCCTCCAATTTTCAAACCTGACATAATATTGCCCCTCCTCTGAATTATAGTGGGATGTAAATGTGGTTACATTCCGTTTTTCTTATTCAATTTATCACATTTTTCCTCAATTTTCCTCTCTTTGCTTTCTCCTTCCTCGACCCACAATTTTCTCCCTTCTCATTCGGAGAGGGGCAATAATGCACGTTTAAAAATTGAGGGGCAACATTGACACCACTGATAAGTTCAGGTGACATTAATAATTGACATATTGTGAGGGGCATAAATTGCAATTCCCGTTTAATAATATAAAAATATATTATTTGTACTGAAGGTACTATTTTCAACCTTGCCGCTTATGCGTCTCGGCTCGAGCTCGGGTTCTTTCTCCGATTCCCAACTATCATTACGTAGTTTGTCCCAAAACTTCGTTTTGAACGTAACTTGGTCCCTCCTCGTTGGACTTACAAGGAAATATATTTTTAAAGAAATATGCATTCCTTGATTCTATTATCGTGTTCATGTACATCCGGATTATGGACTCGTGTACCAAGAAACCGATAAGCACTACTTATTTATGTGGCATAGCCAATAAAGATACAGTCCACCCGTCTTAGGAGCCTATCTTTACTTTTTTTCTTAGGTGTTGGCCCAACCAAAACTTTGGCAAGAACACCCCAACACTTTCAGGTACTGGTAGGAAGGTTTCTACCGTTCCACAGCTCATAAGGAGTCTTATCGAGCTTCTTGTGGGGTACCTTATTCAAGGTAATTACTTGTCCAAAATAGCCTCACCCCCAGCATCTTTGAGGTAGGCCCCGAACTTATAAGCATCGCATTCATCATATCTTTCAATGTACGATTCTTTCGTTCGGCAACACCGTTCGATTGAGTGCGTAAGTGCGTACGCTCT
>VALG01011931.1:0-15957 GCA_009835305.1 Ipomoea purpurea
TGGAAATCAAAATTAGAGAATGAAACGGGAGGAATATGGAACGAAAATCCAACTGAATCAAGAATTGGAGAATGGAATGGAAACTGGAGAAATGAAAAATGGAGAGAACTAGAGAATGATTACAACCACCCCGAGTACGATTGGAATTTTTTTAATATTGAGTATGAATAGGGAGTTCGAGTTGGTTGAGAGACAACAATTTCTTAACTTGTTCTGGCCAATTGGACTAAAGATGGCCAATACACAATATCGATGGGACTTGGCATGTATTGTAATTCTTTTGGTATAAGTCAAATGACAAATTTACTCATAGAACAGGAGGAGTAACGAAGGACGTAGAAGTAGACTATATAATCAAAAATCAGAAGAGATAAGGAAATAAATAACAAAAATAAAAACAAAGCAGAAAATTAGAGGACAATATGAAAATGGCGATGGAGCAAACAACTCGAGGGATCATAGGTGGTATTTTAACTAGAAAGACGGGACTACGTCACTATTTAACCGCTGATATCATGTACAAATATCGATAAACTTATATGAATAATGCACTTTCACGAAGAAACGTAAGTCTTTTGTCAAAGACAAATCCTTTTATGAACAAAAATATGTATATATACGTTCAAGAGTAACAGGATGATTAATACAGAACGAACTATATTGAGCCTAAGTACTCGAAATATATCAAACACAACTACATAATGGTTATGTCAGTTTTAATAATGCCCATGTCTTTAATGTCACGAAATTGCTTTGGGCAATGCTTTAGTTAATGGGTCTGAATCATTTAATCAGTGCTAACGGTGTTCATTGATACTCTTAGGTTCGGAACTCTCTTTAACGGGCGTACTTAAATTCAATATGTTTAGCACAATTGTAACTTGTCGTTTGTTAGAAAAGGAAGTACTGTGCGCGGCATTTATCAGGATGAAATTTCAACGGCTTGGCAATACTGTGGATCATATCCAGAGTCCGACATAAATACTCCGCAGCCACAAATCATGATGTTGTGGCATACAAAAATGCCACAAAATCAGATGTCTAGTGGATCACAACATGCAGTCTCTTCGCACTTTTCAGAAGTAAGCTGTAACAACAAATTCTATTTTAAAAGTCCAGTATTAAGAAATCCCAAGTAGCTTTTTACTCATTAAATTATTTTTTTTGATCAATCGTTGTGTTGAATAAAATAATTTTGTTCCATTTTAAATTAATTTGACACCGTGAAATCGAGTTTCATTCGAAATTCCAAAGTTTTCGGGCCTTTCACGTACCAAGATTTTAAATCGAGAATTTATCCGAGTAAGACAAGGAAAAATTAAAAAGGAAATTTTGAAAAGTGTTCATCCATTTAGATTTTGGGAAAATTCACTTTCAACCCCAAAGTAATAAAAAAATACCATTTCTAGCATATGGGTTCATGTTACATGGTGGACCACAAGACATCCAAAAATTTTAAAATCATCTTTTAGCTTGGGAAATTATCCCTTTGCCCTCAAACCAATCATTGTGAATCATTCTAGGGTTTTTGATATATAAAAAGCCCTCTCATCATCATCTCATTCCCTGATTTCATTCTTGCCTCTTCCTCATTCTTTTAGCTGCCAACAACAAGAAGAAAGACATAATAAGTAAGCTATAAATTCATCCTTCATTCTAGCCTCTTTTCTTTCTAGTTTTATAGTAATTTGAAGTATAGGATAGAAACTAAGTGGGAATTAGGAGGGGAGGGGTGTGTTAGGCCAAGAGGGCTCAGCTAGGCAAGAGGATAGAAGTGAAGCAAAGAAGACTAGATACAGAAGGTATAACCCCATGGATTCCTCTTTAGATTTGGTCTGTGAAGCCTAGTTTGAGTAGAAATGAGTAGAAACTATATCTTTGATTTGGTTTATGCTTAGAAATGTTTTAGTATGTGTTTTGTGAGTTGTTGAGATTTTTTTTGCATATTGGATGAGATTTTGCAGGAGAAATGCCATCTGTGCTACAAAAGTGTGCACCAGATCATAGTGGTGGCCTAGCCGTAGCCACCCAGAAGGGCCGCCGGCTAGAGCGGTGGTTCCACGGGACTAGGCACAGCCCTAGAGTAGGGCCGTTGCCTAAGTCCCGGCTCATCAATGGACCCAGGGGCAGACTATGAAGAGTCCGCCCAGGTCCCTGAGTATTTGTCTGTGAGAAATTTTGTGCAGTGGCCGGGCCTGCTAATGGCTCAGCTACTGTTCGTTTTTGGACCAAGTGTTACGGGTCCTTGTGGCTCGGCTCTTCGGGTCGTCTTGTGCACGTTTTGCTTTGATTTCGTTGATTTGGATTAAAACAGGTATGTTAAGAGGATTTTGTGAGATTGTTACACATGCATTTTTGCTAAATTCTACTATTGTGTTTGAGAAATTTTGATATGTGATTAGATATGTTTTTTGAGATAAAGAAGCTGACCTTTGAGAAATATATTTATTATTGAAAGCTGATTAACATTGTAGTATTGCTCAATGAGAATAGAAGCATACTTGTGAGTGAATGTATGAGCATTGCTATTGTGAAAACTGAGCACGATGATATTCTCTTGATACTTCCTGTAGTTTATACATGGATTTTAGAAACATGTTATAGAAGCATTTGACATTCCATGAGGTCGTCATTTAAATGATAAAGGTCAACTGAGTCAAGAATACTTTCAAAAACCATAAGCATGGTGGATATCATTCTTTGATGCATTGAGAAGTAGCAGGAATTGTTTCATGCAGTGAGATGATGATGAGAGATATATTTATTGTCTTTCATATGGCTGAGCTTTAAGGATACCGGTTGATATGTTGCTCTCGGAGAATTTATAGGACATTGCGGTCCAGTACTATGTACGCGGTGTTTCCCAGTTATGGTGAACTGTCCACGGCTTTGGATTCTGGTTAGGGGGTGGCACACTATTGTTCGATACCCTGATCCAAGAGTTGAACCCGAGGTTGGTTCCGTAGACGGTAGATATGGTCGGAATTAGCCGTTCCCGATGGGGTAAGTCACACTTCTGTGAACCCTAAGACTCTCGAGTATAAGAGAAAAAAGAGAATCAACAGAGGACCAGAAGGAGTTAAAAGACTCAAGTATGAGAGTCATATAGATCGATAGAAAGAAGAAGTCAGAGAGACTCGGAAGTGACAAAGAAACTCTAAGAAAAAAAAAAATAAAATACTCTATATTATAAAGAGGTACTTCATATTAGTCACTAGATTTGCAGTAAGAACATGGATAGTATTCATTGCCTAATTGCATGAGCATGCATACATTTGATGCGTAGATTGATAAGAGTATGAGTATATTGATGCACTAGATTGGCTAAGACATGCTATATTTATTAGCACTAGATTGCTATGACATGAATATCATTAATGCCTAATTGCATAAGGTATGAGTATTTTGATCCTAGATTTCATAGGACGTATGATATAACGTGTGACTAATTGCATACAAGTATGATTATTTGCACAGATGATAAGGATATGCATACTGTTACTAGATTGGCATACGATATGAATATCTGTTCTGAGATTGCATAGAATATGAAATAATTGTTGCACGAGATGCATAAAGTATGTTTATTGTTGCCGAGATTTATAAGATAGATTTAGTATTGTTGCACGGACCGATAAAAGTATGAGTATATTGCTGACTAGATGCATAAGAGTGATTATATTGTTGCCTAATTGCGTAAACGAGCTATGAGTATCATTGTTGCACTAGATTGCATTAGGTATGATTATAGTATTGCACATAAAAGATTGCTAAGAGTATGATTATATTGTTTGCAACTAGATTGGCGAATAGTTGATTATACTGTTGCACTAGATTGGCGTAGAAGCATGAGCATGGAATGCCATACATGATTGAATAACGAATAAGAGCATCGTAAAGATTTTAATAAGAAGTTTAACTGAGATATTCTTGAGCTGATTATGTTGATGTAAGTAGATTCACTTATAGTTATCATGGATAAAGTGGAAAGCATGTGAACACCTGTTATATGGTCTTTTAACAATGATCCCTGTCGTAAGCCATGATTGTCTTGCTAAGCATTGAGAGTTCGGTATGTTGAAGATATACGTGATCAGTCTATATATACTACAACTTATAAGCATAGGGCCAGTGTATTAGAGGGTGCAACATCAGAAAGATATGATAATCTAGAAGATGATTGAGATTAGCTTATGATAAAGTATCAAATGTTTTCAAAGTATATTGCTAGAAGCTTACAGGTGAGTGGGTTATACTTAGCCGTGCTAACGGGTTTTTCTGTTGCTATGGTTTTGCAAACCCCTTTCAGGTGGGCCCCCACAAAAGTGAGAAGATCGAGTAGGATTAGTCTCTTAGTTTGAGTGTCTAAAACTTAGTTTTTATTTAGAGATGTTGATTAGAATAATGACTTTCATGATGGAGGAGGTTTGGAGTATGTGGGGGACGTTTTCCCCTGTTCTTGCAGTATTGTACTTTTAGTTCCCGGACAAACGATTGTAGTTTTACCCTTTAGCCGTGCAATAACCTAGGGTGGTGGTGTGGGTGCACTCACTACATATCAATCTAGATTCCGCTGGGTTAGTTTATGTTAATGTTTTTTTTAAAGAAGATAACTCACTAAGAGTAGAAAATGGGTGTTTACATAGCCCCCTCGGCTAAAGGAATAAAATCCAAATGTGGATTCTTGTGTCCAACACCGGCAAAGCTGATCTTGTATCCTATCACTCAAGGTGATCTACCGCTTATTTAGAAAGCATTTGCTCCTTTTACGTTGTAAGTAGGATATCATGGCCAGCCGTTGAGTTTTGGGCTACCTTACAGGGTGTCGACTTGTGCTGGGCGAAATGGTTTGTTATTTTTTCTTTGGGTGGGTGGCCCAACCAAACACAGGACGGCAAATCAGCTCAACAAAAATTTTATTACAAATAGAGTTTCATAAAAAATATACTACTATATACGTATATAATATATAGATATATCACTAATACTATATATAAGTATACAAGTAAGATATAAGTACTATAATATTACTTACATATCAATTATGTATAGAAAGTCCAGGCGGGGGTCGGCAGGTAGCGCATACACAACAGTGTACTCAACATGGCCCAACAGTTGTAAGGAAACACACAAATATAATCAAAAAAGAATCACAGATACACAACAGACCAAAAAAACACCATATAGACCACACCCCAATAGTGTGTTCAACACAGTGAGTGTGTTTTTCTCAGTAATGTGTATTTTGGGATTCGTACGTAAGTGTGTATTGTTTAGATGTATTTTCTAACTATGGTTTATATTTGTTGAACATTGGTACGCCGCACTAAGGACAACGCGACCTGAATCGCCTCTCTCCTCTCTCCTCTCTCTCTCCCTCGCTAAAGTATATATAATATAGTATATAGTTAATATAATATAATATATGTGTGTGTGTGTCTGTACACTGTACGTGTGTGGGTGTCATATATATATTAGTGTGTGTGGATATATATATAATAGAGAGCCGTGTGTGTGTGTAGTGAATATAATCATGTTTGTGTGTGGTAGTGTGTTGATATATAATTATACTTAAAGGGGGGACATGTGTGGGGTGATATAAAATAATATGTGTGGTGTGCGTATCATGTGTTAGATAATACGCCACTGTGTGTTAAAATACAATTATATACTGTGTATATGTATAAAATCACTGTAGGTATATGATAGACGGTAATATTTTACTGTGGGTTGTATAATACTGATACTTATTAGGTGTGATACGTATATAATAGATATAAATACATATAATAAATATAAATATATAAATTATATATATGCTATACATATATATATAATGTATCTAGGGTGTGTATACAACGTCTCTACTTAATAAGATAAACTGTGTAAAATATATATATAATAAACTGTGGTACTATTAATATATATGTGTAAAACGTAAATACTTGTATAAAACCAAGTATAAACGTAATCTGTGTGTATAATTGTAGAGTACAAGTAACTGTTATGTATTAGATGTTGATAGATACTATACCAGTAGATATATGGGTTATATATGATAAGTACTGGAGCTAAGGATATCATTACTGTGTGTATACGTATATATATTAGGTTCTGTATATAGTACTCTCTGCTTATATAGATAACTGTGTATATGGATAATTACTGGTTATATATTTTAATATTGTTATAAATATCGAACTAATATTGATGTATATTATATATATAATATTATAATAATATAAAATAAAATAATATCTAAATATCTAAGATATACATATTATATAGTATATATAGATAATAACAATGTATTATGTATGATGGATATATATGTGATACGCTATATACCAGTTTGGGTAGCAGTAAAATCCCGCGTAAATAGATACACAATTGCACAGCCGCACCCTTGCCATGGGATGACGTCCGCGTCTGCTCGATAATCCGGTGGTTAGCCCAACTCAACCCAGACCTATAGGACCAACCCAATTATCTTATTTTTTATTGGTTGATTTTATTGGATTTTAGCCCTATAATTTTCAGGGCTTATTGGTAGCCCATTGGTTCAGGGCTAGATTGACATCCCTACTTGTATATCTTAACACCTTCTTTGCAGCCTTCCAGTGATCCATACCAGGATTACTTCGGTACACACGAACATCCCAACACAAAGCTAATGTCTGGTAGGGACATGTTTGGGCAACATCAAACTCCAACGATAATGTAATACATCAAACTCCATTCTAAATCTTTCTAAGACTTTGTTAATAAATGAATATCTAAAACAATAAAAAATTCTTGTGATCTATTACGAAAAATTTCAATTTCAATCACAAAGGATGCCTCACCCATATCTTTCATTTCAAAGTACTTAGAAAGAAACTACTGGTCTCGTGCATTAAACCAAGGTCGTTAGCAACAAGCAAACGTCCATCGACAAACAGAATTAAAATATAAACTTGCTCCCACTGACCTTTAGATATATAATTGATCAATAGTGTTTTCCTTAAATCCAAACGTCGTTACATATCATTAAACTAAGATCATGCGGGGACGGGAAACGTGTAAGTCCATATATTGATCTATAAGTTTACACATCATGCGTCCTTTCCTTCAATTGAAAAACCATCAGGCTGTTCATGTAAATTTTTTCCTCAAATTTCCACTCAGATA
Organism: Ipomoea purpurea; assembly: GCA_009835305.1. Taxonomy (NCBI): domain Eukaryota; kingdom Viridiplantae; phylum Streptophyta; class Magnoliopsida; order Solanales; family Convolvulaceae; genus Ipomoea; species Ipomoea purpurea. The sequence continues at coordinate 7,171 of VALG01011931.1, forward strand.
GGCAGTTTTCACATCCATCTGTGTAACTCTAAATCATAATGAGTACTAGGCCTAATTATTCTAAATGAATATTCTTTGAAACATGTGAAAATGTTCATTAAAATCAATACCATCTTTTTGAGTAAAACCTTTGGCAACAAGTTGGCCTTGTTCGTTCAATATTGTCATTTGAGTCGTGTTTGGTCTTAAAAATCCATTTACAGCCAACTGGCTTACAACCTTTAGGCAATTCAACAGATCCCATACTTCATTATGTCCATTGATTTTAACTCATCTTACATGTTCGACCCTTTAGAAGAATTAAGACTATTTATAGCTTGTGAAAATGACACTGGATCTTCACAATCCAATATCAAAATCTGTTCTTGAAGATAAACATATATCTTAGATCATAGCTGATCTCTTTGTCTTGAGATCTTCTTAATGCTACTTCTGTAGGAATATATTTGTGGGTTATTGTTAACTTCTTCATGTAGTGGTTGATCATTAATCTCTTCGATCGTTAATTTGTTGTTCAGGAGGTGATTAAATTGTTCAACCGTTGCAGGATGAGCAATTTGAGTAACTCCAAGTAAAGTAATTTTACACACAGGAACAACAAATTGAGAAGAAGATATAAGAGAATCTTGCACCGTAACTTCTTTAAGTTCCACTTTCGTGGTTCAACGCTCCCACTTATGTTATCAATTCTCAAAGAACTTGGCATTTCCAGTTTCAACAATTCTAGTAGTATGGCTAGGACAGTAGAATCTATACCCTTTAGATTTATCTGGATAACCAATGAAAAACCACTAGTTGTTCTTGAGTCAGTTTCTTTTCATGTGGATTATAAATGCATATCTCCGCTGGGCATCCCCAAACATGAAGGTGCCTTAAACAGGTTTCCTTCCTGTCCACAGTTAAATGGAGTTTTTAAAACTGCCTTACTAGAAACCCTGCTTAATAAATAGGCAGCGGTTTTTAAGCATATGTCCACAATGATAAGGGTAAAGAAGAATAACTCATCATACTCCTAACCATTTCCATCAATGTACGATTACGCCTTTCTGCAACGCCATTTTGTTGTGGCGTACCGGGCATTGTGTATTGAGCACAAATCCACGTTTTTCAAGAAATTTAGCAAATGGACCTGGGCATTGTCCATTTCAGTATACCTTTCATAATATTCACCACCCCTATCAGGATCTTATAATTTTCACCTTTTTGTCCAATTGTCTTTCAACCTCATCCACAAATACCTCTAAGGCATTTATTGATTGAGACTTTTCATGCAACAAATAGACATAACCATAACGTGAAAAATCATCAATAAATGTGATGAAATATTTTTATTTTCCGAAAGTTGGGAAATCAAAAGGTCCACATATATCAGTGTGTATAATTTCAAGGAGCTGTGTGCTTCTTGTGGCTGCATTCTTATTTGTGTGGTTTGAATGTTTTCCTTTAATACAATCCACACAAATACCGAGATTAGTAAAATCCAATTCGGATGGATTTCATTCTTTACAAGTCTTTGAATCCTTTCCTTAGATATGTGACCAAACGTTTATGCACAGTAAACTAAACTGATCTTTCATCCACTAAACTTCGTTTAGTTCAATACAATGATGCAGGGTTAATAGAGTTTCAGCAAAAAGTTGTCAAGCTTTAGTTTGTACAAGCCATCAGAAAGAATACCAGAACCAATAAATGATTTTGTTAAATAAACTAAACAACCATTTCCAAATTAAAGGAAAAACCATAATAATCCAGTTTTGACAAGGAAATTAAATTCCTAGAAACAGAAGGAACATAAAGAGTTTCAAACAAATCCAAATGATTTCCAGTATCTAAAATTAAACGGTAAGTTCCAATGGCTTCTATGGAGCTTTGACACGATTCCCATGAACACAAATTTTTCATTTGGCTTTATGGTTTGGGTAATAAGGAATCCCTTTCTTTTCGAACCATGTCCTTACGCTTACTAGGCAATCTTTCTGAAAATGCCAGATTTCTTCAGAAATGACACTTGTCATTTTGTGTTCCTTTTTGTGGATTTGAGAAGAGACTCATTAATCTTCATTGGTCCTTTCTTACCCTTTAGATTCTTCTTTCCAAACTTTTACCAGTCCTTGACTGACCATGAGATTGATGAGTGGAATCCCTTGTCTCTTAACCCTTGTTTCCTCTCGAGTTAACATTTTATGCAATTCGAGCACATTCCACTTATCTTTAATGGAATTGTAATTCACTTGGAATGTCTCATACTCTGAGACAAATAATTTAAAATAAATTGTACAAGGAAAATATCACTCGCGTCCATTCCCATGGACCTTAACTTTGCTGCTAAGCTCAACATCTCAGTGACATGATCATGCATGGTAAACGAACCATCAAATCTCATGGTGGTTAGTCTACTCATAAGTGTACCTGCTTGGGCCTTATCAGCACATTCAGAATGTGAATTGTCCTCTACATGTTTTAACATATCCTTAGCACTGTCAAATTTGGGAATTGTTGGACTTAATGTTGTTTCCAAGTGTCATTTGCATAAGCATTACGCCTAAGTTTATTCGATCTTTCCCATGCTTGATAAAAAGCTACATCATCAGCACTGTTAGTATCATCAATAGTAGCGGGCTTCTCAGTCAAGAGTACTAGATCAAGATCCAGAACACCGAGGTGAAACTGGTTTGTTCATGCCACTCCAGCAAAATTCAGCTATTATACTTAATAGTTAATAATAGACGCAACTTGCGAATTAATTTAAACACAACCCAGATGCTGCAACACATGATAAAATATTCCAAAATATTAATTCGTATTTCAATACGTAAACCAAATCTAATCATAAACCAATCAAATACATTGATAGGTCTTATTTTGGGTGATCCAACAACATATAACTTTAAACATAATGCGATGCTAAAGAATTATGATATAATTCGGCGCATTAAGTATATGGTAGCAAACTAGAACTTGTTTTGGCTATCTTTTGGACAATGCTAAAAAAGCCCAATCAAAATATAAATAATAACCAACTATTATGTTTTATAATTGTGAAATATTTAATCACCTTTTGGCGAGCTCTTAACAATTTCAAAATTATTCACTTCAATTTACCAATAGCATTAGAAAAATAAATAAAATCCATGTCATCTTCCAATTATAAGGCCATCAACATAATCATTTGGGGTACTTCGAATTTTATTTAAATTTGAGTATGCTATTAAAACTTTATAATTTGGCGCACTTTGTGACTAACAAATCAATCATAATTAGATACCAAAGTTAGTAGTATAGCTATAATAAATAAATCATAAATATCACAATTACATAATTATCAAACACTAATATGCAAAGAAAGAGACTAACATACATAAATTAACACATAATTAATTAACATACAATTAATTATAGCAGACTAATATGCAAGTGCCAGTAACAGATACGGTAAATATTACTACGACTGGTAATCAGATACATCCAAGCAAATTACATATAATAAGTACAAACAACAAATCCAAAACCCATACTATCATAAAGTGCGAGTAAGTGTCTCCCGTGCGTTGTGCGGGTGTGATGTGATTGAGTTTTGTATTTAATGTGGCGTGAGCCTTGTGCTTAAGGTGCGTGAGATTGTGCTTAATGTGCGTGAGTGTGTAATGGCTAATGTGCGTGAGTATTTGTACCTTAAGGTGCTGTGAGTTTTTGTACTGTAAGGTGCGTGAGCGTTGTTCCAGAAACTCTGCCTACGGAACAAAAATAATTCCGCGGCCGGCGCAGCTGAACATCTCACGGAACCGAATTGGGTTTCCTTGAGGCTGGTTGAGTCGGCTACTGCCTCCTGTGGTACCTTTGTTTTGTGATCCAACTATCAACAAAATTATTTTGGGAGAAAATGAGGAGTATTTAAGAAGTAATCCTTAAGGCTTATATATGTGATTTGATGCTGTAAATTTTTGTGTGACAAAAAATGTGTATGAGTATTTTGATCGTTTCCTTGGCCTAGTTACAGTCAATATTGTTATTTGAGAAACGTTGTGGTCTATGGTCTTTGAATCTCGATTTTGGGGGTTCTATTGTCATATTTGAAGAATCATGTCAAGAAGTTCTCAAAGTTGGAAGTCAATGAAGACTTATTTTTCTACCATACAAGTGAGTAGGCAGTGTTGGAGACACTGGGACGTGATTAGTGTGGGCTTGTGTCAAAGCACTAGATCACGTGATACGTCGAAGACGGGAAAAGTAGCAGCGGAGTTGTGAAATTCTGATTGTCACACGGAGCCCTGTGAGATCCGAACATGCAGTGTTGGAGAACACTGGGCGTGATTGGTGGGGCTGGTGATCAAAGCACCAGATCACGGGATACGTTGACCCGGATCGTGGAAGACGGGGAAAAGTAGCACGAAGCTGTGAAATCCTAGAAAGTAGCACGAGCTGTGAAATCTGAAGCAGCAGTGTTGGAGGCACTGGGCGTGATTAGTGTGGCTTAGTGATCAAAGCACTAGATCACGGAAATTCTTGTATCTAGGAACCAAGAAGTGGGTGGATATAGTGAATTGATCTTGGACGATAAGAGTAAGTGGAGTAGGAGGATTACATCACCTCCGAACCACTATAAATTGCCTTGTGTTATTTACTGCTTTATTTACTTACTGCTTATCACGTTTATATGATTGACACATTCATCACACACGCTTACTTTAATTATTCCGTTGCGTACAAGACTCTAAATCTAGTTAAGAGTTTTGATTTTCTGTTGCCTTAGCAATTGTTGCATTCGAGAAAAAGTTTAAAAGTCTATTCACCCCCCCCCCTGCCTCTAGATTTTTACCACACCCCTTTGGGACCAACCTTACGAATGCACTAACTCAACAATAAATCGTTCAGCTGACGTAAATAACAGTCCTACAAAGAAAAAACTGGTGGCAGTTGCACTTCTACACTCTATCCGTATACACATCAAACGTGATCGAGGCATCAACGCTTCACTTGGTATGCTGCGTAAGCTGCCACTTACTCATATCCGTCATACACGCATCCACCGTGGTGCGGGAAGCATCAAAGGCTTTCACTTGGTATCTGCGTAGCGATTGGTTTACTTCAGCTCTCACCAGAATATTAAATAATATTTATTACCGTTAATGTCCTAATCCAATCACATAATCAATGGTCCTTCACATGGAATAGATCCAATATTACAATTACTTACTCAACTGAACATGAACCATAGAGGCTAGATTTTTACCACCACCCCTTTGGGACCAACACTTACGAATGCACTAACTCAACATAATCGTTGCACTGACGTAATACACATCCTACAAAGAAACTGGTGCAGTTGCACTTACCTCTATCCCGTATACACCAATCACCGTGGTCGGGAGCATCAACGGCTTCACTTGGTATCTGCGTAGCTGCACTTACCTCTATCCGTATAGACCATCACCGTGGTCGGTAATATTTATTACCTATCTGCGTAGCGATTGGGTTACTTCAACTCTCACCAGAATATTAATAATATTTATTACCGTTAATGTCTAATCCAATCACCATTAAATAATATTTATTACCGTTAATGTCTAATCCAATCACATAATCAATGGCGCACAAGAAGCCCCCTCACTGCCGCTGGTGAGACTCGATCCCTGGTCATCATTCCAAAGTTTTACCTCATTGACCAGTTGAGCTACCCATAACGGGCTACAATTACTTATTCACCCTTTATGCCTAGATTACTACCTTAAATGCATGACAAATCTATTTCAATCTCACCTTCTATTTTGTAATGATTTAATGGATGAGATGAGATCTCATGATGCTCCATCCATCTAAGTGACATAATATATATATATATATCTATATATATATATATATATATATATATATATATATATATATATATATATAATAGCACACACACACACATACCACACACACACACACACATGAGTCTATCATTAGGATTCACTTATGATCTCAGTTGTTGTTGAGAATTTTGATATTTTATTTCTTTGTTAGATTATGTATTATAGGTCATTGAAGTTATTCCATGCTTGAGTCTTGTTTTGGGAGTAATTCCTTTGATAGATTGGAGTTTGTTTATTATACTAGTTTTTTTACGCCCTTTGTGCGAATGAATAATGTCCAATGATTATTTTTAAATAAGTATTTCAAAGTATATCAATGCAAAATTATATAGGAGATGTTTATGCATAGGTAAATAAATGTAGAATTTGTTTATTTAAATTGGTAATTTAAAGTATAAATTCAAGATAATATGTGAGAGATCAATTATAATTGTCACTAAAATAAATGTTTGCAACTTTGTAATAACGCTAGTCTAAATACTTAGTCTTAAAGCCGATAGTCTAAATAAAAATACTTTTTGGTTTAAATTTCCCTAATTCTTTTTAATTCTCTTTTGGTAGCATTCTCCTTGTTTTCATCTTCAGTACATGTCTTCTCTTTTTTTATTTTTTTTATTGGTAGTGTGTCATGTGCAATTAGGTTACTGGTGGCAGCATATAGGGATTAATCATGCAACGAGATTATGGTGTAGGAAGCTTTAGATTTACCTTGTTGTGTATATGACTGACATTTTAGTTGTAATATGAACCCTTTATCTTACAAACACCTATTAGATATTTAGTAGTGGTAGTTTTTCCCTACGTGTTTCATGTTTTGTTGGATGTGTGTCGTAGGTTATCATGTGAAAGTATTGAACAAAATATTAATATTTATTATATTTGTATAAAATACTTGGTAAATAAATATATAAACATGTTATATTTAACTATAAGATAATGTAAAAGAAGACAATGGACAGTGTAGTGAATATAATAAATTATAAATTTGAAGGTAAGGAATCTTCGAATTGTAGAAAATAATGATAATATAACTAATAAATTATATTTCTTTTATTGTTTTATAATGAATTATTTTTTTAAATAAAGCATCATAGACATCTAACTCTAAATTAATTAAATGCATATGTATTTTTTTGTTGTAGCTACTAATTTATTTAATTTAATAAGAGTAATAAAATGCCGTACATATTTTTCATCAACAATAATGAAATCAATGATTTTTTTTTATATTTGATTTCCTTGATGAGACAAATTGTTTTGAGTTTGTCAATGACAATTGCTACAATTGCTGTCAATAGAGGATGGTAATAAATAATTCAAAATATATGGTTACAATAAATATTTATAATGATATAGTAAAAATTACTCAATTTACAAATTTCTTTAGAAGTTTTCATGCATTAATAAAATTCTGATGGTGTAATTGTGGTAAACTTGTTCAATTGGAGCTAGTAGGATGTTAACATTGTCAATTATTTTGGAAAATTGTCCTACCGTTTTAGAGTCCATGTGCAATTGTATTTATGATCAACAATTTTGTAGTTAGGTCACGCAGGTCTAATAATGATGTAAGAACAATTTTGTCCAATAAAAAAAATAATAGTATAACATTTGTAGAGTAATGTACAATTGCACCATTATAAAAAAAAATACATAAAAATATTAATACCATAATGACCTAAATCATTCTAATAATGCAAAAACATAATTGAAATATTATGTTTTGTTCTAAATAATCGAAAGAAGATTAATTTTTGAAGAGAAAAGAAGATTAATTAAACGTAAAAAAATAAAAAATAAAAATCAAGAAATCAAATGATTTTTAAAGTTCCTAATTTATAATCTTGATGCTCACTTTGAATGCTATGTATTTAGTTGGGCTAATTATTTGACAAAAGTTTGTGTTAAATTTTATATTATATATTTTAATACATTTTAACATATTCATAATATATGTTTAACAATTATGCCAACTCTAATTGGGATAAGGTTCAAACCTAAGACATTTCTTATATAAATTAATGAGTATGTTAAGATAATAAATAGTTAACGAAATATTCTTTACTAAGTTTATACTAACAGAATTTAGGGTTATTTATTGGAGAAATAATATATAGGGTAAATAAGAAAATCATAAAAAAAATACTAAAATCAAAATAATATGAACCATTCATTTTAAGAAACAACTACCACCGACATTTTTTTGTTCCATTAAGGGCCTAATATTATTGGCTCTTATTAGATTTGTATAAATTAAAGAGACTGCATTATAAGAAATATATTCTTAAGTAAAGTTGTAACCAGTATCATTCTAATGTTGTCTTATCTATGTGAAATACTTCGATTATATACTTATCTAGTGTTTTATATTTAAAAATGACTTTACTCTTTTCTATATGATTATTCCAAAACTCATGTACTCTTTTCAAAACTACATTCTAAAAAGATAAATTATGTAATATTTTACAGGGCATAGTAAATCATACTTAGTTTTGTGCTAACATTGCATTTTTGCAATGTTTTTATAAAATACTTTTCAGGTTTGCTCATTCGTTGATTTTGAGAGCGTAGAAGCTTGACTCCTTTATCTATGTTATGTATAGATTTAATATTGTTCCATAGTTGTAGAATTAACTATTTTGTTATAGGGGAATTCTATTTGCACACCCTAATTGCTATTTACACCACCTATTTAATAGGAGTGATAGCTTTATAGGTGGTGTAAACAGAAAATTTTATTACCACCTTCATTAGTTTTAGTCAAACATTATTTTTTTAACAAATATTTATTATAAATGACACTTTTTTCCCCTTAGGTATATGCTTTTAGCACTTTTTCCCTCTTAGTTATTCATGTATCCACATTTGCCTCCTCAGTTATATTAAAAGCGACATGTTTTCCTCATTTTATGTTTGATAGACATTTTTACCTTTA
>VALG01011933.1:0-51540 GCA_009835305.1 Ipomoea purpurea
AAACGAGAGGAATTATACGTTGAAGGTTACATATCCTTTTCTTGCATGAAAGCTATAGGATTTACAGGTTGTTATTACAGTGGATCCCATGATTCACCAACTTTCGCTGTGTGGACTAAGTGTGGATCATGATCATGATCGTTCGAATGAATTATTATAAATAAAATAATGCTTTATTGTTACTATATAATGAATAAATAAGTGTGTTAAAAAATGAACTTAAAAAAGATAAGAGTATAACTGAACGTTGTTCTATACGTATGAAATCTGTAGTATAATATAAAATGATACTTTAGTTTAGTATTGCTAAAATGAAACTAGTTTATGTGAAAAATGAAACTAAATTCAGAGTCATACAATAACATAATTTGTCAAAATGAATTTGAAGTGCAATTAAAATAATACTTCAACATTACTATAATTAAACTATATACGTGGAAACATGAAAAAAAAATTAAAATCAAACAAAGCCTTTATTTAATAATTTAATACAAAAATATTATAATCTTAAAAATGTGTTTAGATCATCCGTGATACGGGGACCCTATACCCTATTTTTCATATCAATAAGAGCTATATTAATTAGAAGGTACTTTTCTTTTCTTTTCTTTTTTTTTTTTTTTTTTTTTTTTTTTTTTTTTTTTTTTTTGTAAATTTAACCTATCAATTCTAGTTGGGAATGAGACTCAAACTTAAACATTTATAAATGCTATCAAATTACATAGCATTTGGACAATTAGAACTCTAAGAAATAATTATTTCCTAACATTGAATTTATATGATAAAGGTTGTAATTCCATAAACTACTCATCGTGCATGATAATTAGTGATGTGTAAAGACAAAATTACTATAAGGAATTCCCCCTCTCGTTCAGTTAAAATTTAAGTTTATAAGGATTAAAAGATGTATATTAATGTAGGCATAGGTTGTATGGGTATCCCCTTCCTTTGTAATAAAAAAAAAAAAAAAGATGTATATTAAAAAATATTACACGTTCCTAGAAGGAGGTTCACATTCCTAAAGGGATTTCTATTTCTAAAAGGACATCTCACATTTCTAAAGGGATTTTTATTTCTAAAAGAGGTTTCCATTCCTCCTAAGATTTCTCATCACATCTATAAATACCAGGAAAACTCTAAGAATCAATAATATTTTCTAGTCCTTGAGTTTTCGAGTCTTCATATCATCAAGGCGGCATACAGATCAGAGAGGTAAAACATTCTTGCACTCTTGAACATTATTTAGTTGATTGATTTGAAGCATTCTTGCATTCCCGAACATTGTTTAGTTGATTGATTTGACTTACATACGATTTATTGTTAAATACGATTCCTGCATTCAAGTTATAGTGTTATAAGGATTACTTAACAAGAAGGATATATATATATATATATATATATATATAATATAATATATAATATATATATATATTATATATAATATATATATATATATATTATAAACTCATATGTGGTCATGTCATTAGGTGTGGTCATGTGTGTCGTATCCTGGTCGTTGAATCAGTTTAATCTAGCGGCTGGTAATTCTGAGAATTTTCGCGCGTTTTGGTAAGGGGGGTGTTATGGTAATTACAGTGGCCATTTATAGCGGGCGGTTCCAAAATACACCAATAGTGTTGACAACATACACCAATAGTGTAATAAAACACACCACAGTGAAACACCAATGTGTATTCCATGTTATGGTAATTACAGTGGTCATTTATAGCGACCGGTTCCAGAATACACAACATGTTGACAACATGCACCAATAGTGTAATAAAACACACAACAAGTGTGATTTTCTCTATTCTAGTGTTTTATGACATTTACCCTTGCAGTTCGCTTTGTATGAGAATATGCGCGAAAATACTAGAAAAACTTGATTCATTGGATCTATCTAATCTAATGGCCTTAATTAACCATATGACCACACCTAACAACATGGTCATATGATCACTCTCCTTATATATATATATATATATATATTTATATTATATATATATATATAATATATATAATAATATATAATATATATAATTAATAAGCATATTTATAGGTGGAAAATTTATGGATTCATTGAATATTGAATGGTTTTAAGAATTGGTAACTTATTGGACTTGGTAGGTGTTTTTTTTTTAAATTAAAGAATTTATTTAATAATTACATTTAAAATAAAAGAATAATTATATATAATATTTTATTCCGTATGTATTTTTTGACTTTTCTTAGGTAATAGAATTTGAAGTCTAATTTTCTATAACTTCAAAATCAAGTCATTGATTCCGATCACTCTGATTCTTTGCCAAATTTTATAACAGTAAAAACTTATTGGTTAACTTTTAACAATTGAGAATTTGAGAGTACTAGAGATTTTGCTTCCGGCAAAATAGAGATTTTGACAGGTATGGTGGTCCCTAACAAAGTGGTACGTGAGGTGCAACTCTCGCGCCCAGGCGGGCGCGTGGACTTCACGCGCCCCCTTGGGCGCGGAATTAAATTTTTTTTGTTCTTTTTTTAATTTCCAGATTTTTGTTGTTTTTTCTCTATTTTCTCTTTGTTTTTGTTTTTAATAATAGCTGTAAAATCTCCTCAAAATTTTCAACTATAAGATGCCCTTATATATATGTTTCCTATTATATATTTTTTTTCTTCATCCATCATTCCACCGTTAGTTTCAACCAGCCGGCGATACTTTCAGGTTTATCATCGAATCGGACAATCATGTATAGGGTTGCAAGTGCTTCGGAGTATTTGGTGATCACCGGTGTCGGCATCGACGACATCAAGATTCCAAGAAAGGATGGGTTCTTCCCGGCCAATCTTGCACCGTCTTCGACGTTTCTCCGGTGAACTACACCTTTGAAGTCCAGGCCATGAGCGCCGAGAAGCTCCCCTTCATTCTTCCGGCCGTCTTCACCATCGGCCCTCGCATCGACGACGAGTCAAGCCTCTTGAAGTACGCCAAGCTAATTTCTCCCCACGACAAGCTCTCCAACCACGTCAAGGAACTGGTTCAAGGATCATCGAGGGCGAGACTCGCGTCCTGGCCGCGTCCATGACCATGGAAGAGGTCTTCAGGGGAGCCAAGGAGTTTAAGCATGAGGTTTTCGAGAAAGTGCAGCTCGAACTCAACCAATTCGGGCTTTTGATCTACAATGCTAACGTGAAACAACTGGTTGATGTCCCCGGGCACGAATACTTCTCCTACTTGGGTCAGAAGACTCAAATGGAGGCTGCAAATCAGGCTAAAATTGACGTTGCAGAAGCGAGGATGAAAGGAGCAATTGGGTCCAAGTCTCGTGAAGGGCAGACGCTGCAGAACGCCGCCAAAATTGATGCGGAAACCAAGATTATATCGACTCAGAGACAAGGGGATGGAAAGAAGGAAGAGATCAAAGTGAAGACTGAGGTTAAGATTTTCGAGAATTTGGGAAGCGGAGGTGGCCGAAGCCAACGCTGATCTGGCGAAGAAGAAGGCTGGTTGGGCTAAGGAGGCAGAAGTGGCGGAGGTGGAGCCAAGAAAGCGGTGGCGCTCAGAGCTGCAGAGCTGCAGAAGGAGGTGGAGAGGATGAATGCGTTGACTGTAACAGAGAAGCTTAAGGCAGAGTTCTTGAGCAAAGCCAGCGTTGAATATGAAACCAAGGTATCTAATAAATTATTTAATCAAATTGGTGTCATCAAGTCTATTTGGACTCAGCAAAAATTATATAATAACAATAAAATCAATGATAACTTAGGTGCAAGAAGCAAATTGGGAGCTTTACAAGAAGCAGAAAGCTGCAGAAGCCTATCTGTATCAAAAGGAGAAGGAAGCGGAGGCCCAGAAGGCAATGGCGGAAGCCGATCTCTACAAACGCCAACAAATCTTAGATGGAGAGTTGTATGCGAAGCAGAAAGAAGCGGAGGGACTGAAAGCTCTTGCAGAAGCTCAAGGCGTGTATTTACGAACCCTTTTGGGTGCTCTGGGTGGAAACTACGCCGCCCTCAGAGATTACTTGTGATCAGCGGCGGAGTGTTTCAAGAAATCGCCAAGATCAATGCGGAAGCCGTGAAGGGCATACAACCTAAAATCAGTATTTGGACTAACGGAGATTCCTCCGCCTCCGCAGAGGGTGGTGCCTTGGGCGAAGTCGCCGGAGTTTATAAAATGCTGCCGCCGCTGTTCAAGACGGTGCAAGAACAGACGGGAATGCTGCCGCCGGCTTGGATGGGCAAAATGGATACTAGTGATACTAATAATTAGTCTGTGAAAGAGTTTACTGTTTTCATAATGTTTTGCTATCCATCACATTGTAAAAATTGGAAGGCATTTGTTAACTATTGAAGATTTTATCTTTAGGATTTCTTGGAAGATCTCTACGGATTTCTTGGAAGGATCTCTACGGGATCGAATTCAAAATCTTTTCTATTGAGAATGGAAAGTTGATAGTTTTTTTTTGGTAGAAAGTTGAAAGTTGATAGTGGTATTCTTTTTTTTGGTGGAGATGACCCGTTAGACACGGGAAGAGAGTTACCAAACTCTCCTAGTACTAGCACCAAAGGCATCTGCCTCGATGAGAGGGATGATGGAACCCCGGGGGTGACTCAAGCACCGTAGTCCCCCAGGACGCGTTTTGCCCAATGTTCGCCAGGGTGATCAGCACTCTTATTCCCTTCTCTTAGCGTATGCATGAACTCAATATTCAATGAGTTACGCAGAAAGGGAATTTGCAGTCTTTGACAAGAGTCGAAGCATTCTCTAGATCCTCATCCAAGTTACGCATAACTGTCACCACCGCCTCCGAGTCAAGTTCGAAGATCACCTTGTTAACCCCCCTAGCGTTTGCCAGCCGTAGACCCTCCCTTAGCCCCACAGCTCAGCGGCAAAGCTATTAGTCATACCAATTTTGATTGTGAACCCAAAGATCCAGTTACCCAATAGTCTTCTAAACCAGTAACTATATATTTACATGTATTATTGATATTGCACTAAACATATTTGATAAACGTCTTCCATGAGTTGTTTGACACTTTTTTGCTAATATTTTGTTTTAGATGCTAAATTTTGGTTAAGTTAGGGAGAGTGTATCAGATTCAAGGGGTGCGGTAAAACACCAAAACGCAAGAAAATTTAGTGTAAAACTACTCCAACCAAGTCGCTATTGCGGCATAAAAATGGCGCACTATGAACAGTGTAACGCCATATTTGGCGTTGCACTGTTCACCTGCGCTATTTTTTTTAAAGTCTGTATATTACTGTTTTACCCCTATTTTTTTTCTTAATTCCTTTTATATCCTTTTGTTTAAGGTTATATTTACTTATTTTGTTAAATACTTAAATATAAATTATATATTATTAAAAATAAATTATATCATTTAAAATATTTCATCAACACGATTAAAAATACTAATATTGAATATAAATTAATATATATATATTAATAGACAAAATATAATTTTAACAAATTAAGAAAATTCATTTAATTAAATTAGACAATTAAAGCTAGGTGTAGCATCAGAGATTTATTAATCTGTCTACATATATATTAAATATTTAGCAGGGTGATTATATTAGTTTGAAGGGGGAAGTTATGTGGGAACAGGATTGTAATTCCATGAGGAGAATTTGAAATTAGTAAGGGAATAAAGTTAAAGTGGGTAATCCTAATATATTCTAGTGATATTTGGGTAATGAAGGCGTAGAATGATGATAGATGATATATGGAGATATTTTTCGAAACCAATGTGTGGGTATACATACTATGGGAATGTTATGTAATTATATGAATTATAAAGAGGAGAAGATTTCAGTTGATATGTGAAATATAAAAGGTATCAAAAATTCCATTAATTGTTTAAGTTTATCTTAAAGTGAAATATCAGTTTATAACATTTTCATTAATGGTTATAACATAGAAGAGAAAGGGGTAATGTTAATATACGTCATCAGTATCTAGTTTTTTTCCTTCCTAAAAGTCCCAGGGGAATTAAAATAAACGGGGGTACAATGTGAGATTTTATTCCATGAAAAAGGGAATTCATAAAATGATGTCCATATCGGAATTGTAATGTTCCCGATCGCATACCTCAGACATAACGATTTATAATTCAAAATTTGGAATATTAGGTGGGAAGAAATTAGTGGAAGAGTATAGAAGAGATAAATAATAGTGAACTTACAATACACAACATACCCTGGTGTCTGAAGTTGAAGTGAGATCAAATTAGATGTATGAACCTAGAAACTGTGCCTCACCCTTAACGCCATTTAAGGTTGTGTTAAGTCCATGTTAACGACCGGCCACTCAATTAATTTTGCATTAATAGGATGCAAGATTGTTCTCTCACTTTCAGGATCCAGCTATTTTTAGCTCTCCAAAACTCAACCAACTAATCAGATAATAGGGTGCACATAGAATGGGGCAAGAAGAAATATAGTGCCTTGAGTATTGCGACAGGGTCATCGGTTGGGTTAGGCCACTTTCGCTGATAAATTTCTGGCAATAATTTAGAAGCTCGACGGCACCGACCGCTAAGTAAGATTTTGCCAAGAGTTAATTTATACTGGATCACGGATATCCGGAAATTTTTTTGGGCGGTAGAAATAAGTGCTATTGGGTACACCGAAAATAATGTCGCGACCAGGACTAACGCGTGGGACATAAAGACCATGCGATAAGACCTGGGCAAGGAAAAGTTGTTTTTGGGAGCTTCAATTGCACTTAAATGTATGAATTGTTGAGCTGCAGTTGTTAAAATTGATAAAGGATTTGATGGGTAGAAGTTTTCCTCCTTCTAGAGCTACCGAAGTTTGAGGTGCCTATTTGACACGTCAACGGTTTGGTGAAGATATTTGCTAGTTGATGGTCCTTGGTAGACTACGAAAGTTTGACCACAAACCTCCCAGAGGCCAACTTTATCTCCAGACGAAGTGATAGTCCGAGTTTCCACATGGCTTCGTGAGTTGCCATTTTAAAAAAGATCCAGGTGAGTTAAAGACACAGATAAATAAAAAAGAATCGCCCAAGACTTGTTCGCACCACAACGTCGAGGTTTTGACCATAGCTGGAGCCAGTTTCAAGGTATAATGAGAGCCCATGTAATTCTGCGTTAACATCAGCAAGTGCTTTATACTCAGCTTCAGCTAGACTACCGCACTGTTTTGCGCTGGTTTCTACCTAATAGAAGCAAGAGATAAGGTTGGAGCCTAAAGAAAACCCGCATACCCAACGGGTGTGTTTCTGTCAATTCGGACAAGCCTGCCCAGTCGAGTCGCGAGAAGGCATGATGGGTAAGTGGATGCATGAGGAAGTAAGCGCAAGCCGTTAGCTGATAGTGCCTTTTGATATAGCGTAACAACGTTAACCATACCTTAATATCAACCGTGCGAGTGCATAAACTGGCACAGGCATTGACGCATAAGAAGTCAGGCTGCTGATCGTAAGTTACTGTAGGCCCCACTATGCGGTGGATTGTGTTGGGATCCCATACAGTATCGCTATGAGTGACACTTGTGTTACACCGCCGGTGTGGTGAGAGGTTTGCAGTTCGCATGCGATTTGCGGCACGGTTTAGTAAAGTCAGTCATTAGCGCCTTTGTGAGAGAATAAAGCCATCTTCCACCCCCGGATGGGTTTCAATGCATATAGAAGAACCCGGCTGACCAGGTCTCGAATTTTAAAAGCGAAGCAAGGTATTGATCAGATTGACAATCGTTCCCCATCATTGAAGATGTTCGTCCGACATAAACGAGCAGGAACACCCTAGAGGGAGCCCGTATGTAGTGGAATGAGTGAGACATCAGTCTTTGATGATGTGCAATTCCTGCCAAGAAGTAAAAAATCGTGAAGCCTTTTGAGCAAGCCCGCTGGGCTGCTTGAGGACATGAGAGGGGCGTTGAAGATGAAAACGTGACCAGGATGAGTCGGATCTTCATATCCCCGGTGGTTGTTTCATGTACACGGTCTCAGCTAGATAGCCATTTAGGAAGGCATTATGTACGTCTAATTGACGTAGTGTCCAGTTGGTTGACCCGCAAGAGAGAAGAGCATGCGGACCATAGTCGGCTTGACCACCGGACTAAAGGTATCAAAAAAAATCCTCGCCTGCTACCTTATTGAAGCCTTTGCAATGGGGCGGGCTTTTATACCATTGTACCGATCCGTCAGCCGTGCTGCTTGACAATTTTAATATATTTTGTCCTCGCAAGTGCACGAGTCAATTGTAGTGGTAGTGTGCAAAAGCAAGGGCGATCCCACATTGTAATAATGCAACTTAACAATTTTAAAGCAATTAACTTACCGTTTAAATGTTCAAAATTAATTAAGAGTCAAATGCAAAGTAATTGGAATTCAAGAAGCGAAAGAAATGAATTAACAAAATCCATAATAACAAATTAACAATTAAATAATGCAGGTAGAAAACAAGGCAGATGTGACACCCCGTATTTCCTAAAATAAATTATAGCCCCGATATTAAATATTTTTATTAAAAATATTTATATAGTTATTTATTTTAAATTAGGCTCGGGTCTATGTAGTATGGTGAACCGGTATTTTTATACCCAAATGCCTTAAGCCCAAAATAATTATTTATTGTAAGAGTCTTGAACCAAATAGCTAAGCCCATGAGTATGTATGTGTTATTATTTTGTATGCCCAAATTATAGGTGTGTATGGTTCTTGACCCAAAAGATTTATCCAACCCAATTACCTAATCCAACCTCTCAATTGTTATGTTGTGCAACCGAATGCACCATGCGCATGGTGCATACGATGCAAAACGACGTCGTTTTGACTAAAAACGCGCGTCCCACTTAAAAAAAAAAAATCAGGTTCGATTCTCGGCAATAGCATTATTGTGGATATATATTATGAATTTCTGGATATATGTTATGAATTCTAGATATATAGTTAGAATTTATGGATATTTAGTTCATTCATTGGATATTTAGTTCATTCGTTGTAGATATTTACTTCATTCATTCACTGTGGATATATAGTTATGAATTTATGGATATATATAGTTATGAATTTCTGGATATATAGTTATGAATTTATGGATATTTAGTTCATTCATGTGGATTTTTTTACTTCATTCATTCACTGTGGATATATAGTTATGAATTTGTGGATATGTAGTTATGAATTTATGGATATATAAAAATGATATTGCCGGGATCGAACCTGATTTCTTTTTTAAGTGGGACGCGCGTTTTTTAACCAAAACGACTTTATTCATTCACTGTGGATATATAAGTTATGAATTTTTGGATATATAGTTATGAATTTATGGATATATAAAAATGATATTGCCGGGAATTGAACCTGATTTCTTTTTTAAATGGGACGCACGTCTTTTAATCAAAACGACGTCGTTTTACATCGAATGCACCATGCCCATGGTGCATTCGGTTGCATAGCATAAATTTGCGAGTAAGTTAACCCTACCTATAGTGTTGTAATGTGTATGGTATCTTTTCCTCTCCTCCAAGACTTAACTGTGTTCTTCATTTCATCATAAACCAAACACTTCCCGTCCACTCCTTCTTCCTTTCCCTCTCGACCTAGTGCAGCTTCAACATCGGATGGTGGCGGTGGCGGTGACCGGTGGCCTTCATCTCCATCTTTTCCCTTTCTTCTCTTCGGTTTTCCGGCGTGGGCGAGCAAGGTCGACGGTAGTGATGCTTTGGAAGCTCCGGCAGTGTAGCTCGATGGTTTCCAACGGCGAGACCTGACAAAGCAGCTTCCTCGGCAACTCTCTCTCTCCCTCTCTTTCGTTGTCAGTAGTTGGATTCTCCGGCAATCCCGCAGGCGAGAAGCGGCATCGATCGGCAGCAAGCAGCGGCGGTGGTTTGCCTTCTTTTTCCGGCGAGCCCGAAATAGCAACCATCTTCGCGACCTTAGACCTCTTGTGCGTTCTCTGTTCCGGCAGTGGAGAGCAGTGGGGCTTCAGTGTCACCTCCGGGCATGGCAAATGGGCAAGGCAAAGCAGTGGGCCCAGGACCACGGGTGGTGATCTCTCAAGCAACCACCCGTTGTGTGTGCGCGGTGTGCCGCGTGCGTGTCACCTTACACTGCGAATTATGATCCATATTGTAAGATAGAACAAATCATAAACACGAATAGTTCTTCCGAAAAAAATGGATACAACCAATATCGTAAGCATGAAACCGACTCTGGGGAGTCCGATTGTCTCTCATAAAAGTCGGACTCCTCAACACCTACTTACTCTTTTTCATTTTTTTCTTTTTTTTTTGAGTTTTTTTTCTTTTTTTCTTTACAAAGAAATGGTACTTGTGAATTGAACAATAACCGTGCACATTCCATTGAACCACACATTCTCAAAATGTTCCATCTAAGATATTCTAAATAGCCCTAGCAAAACATATTTAAAAAAACAAAAATAAATTAATATTAATCACTGTTAAAGGAGAAGAAAAACTTTCAACTTTTCAAAATATATTAAAAAACTTCTTGTTGTAAATTTAAAAAACTTCTGAATTCAAACTCTACGCTCAAAGGAGAAGCAAGAAAGACATGAAGTGCAATACAAGCAACATGGTTGGGAAAGAAAGAAGTACTAATTAACCTCAAAAGGTTTCAATTCTTGACTATAGATATATGTCCAGAACATATGGCATATTTCATGTGTGAAAAACAAAGAAATACTAGATGATATATTCTTTAAAATGTGATTCTTTATCATTCAATATACTAGCTGTGTTTTGTTATTGTAGAACAAAATAAGTGATCACATTCTTTGTTAAATATTAGAACATTCTTCTGTCAAAACAATAATATATATAATATAATATAATATAAAAAGCAGAGTTGGACTATGCAAGACCAACTCTTTTTTTTTTTTTTTTTTTTTTCATATTTTAAAGAGTCGTCTGGGGAAGACCAACCTCTACTTTTTAAAGAGTCGGTCTTCCCAGTTCGGTTTCCCTTGTTGTTCACCGAAAAATTCCCATGCGGCTTATTTCCAATCCAACTATATAAAGTGGAATACTCGCAAAATTACCCGACCACTAAGGCCATCCCCATTAGTGGTTCATGGTGAGGTTTTTGAGGCAAAATAGCTGATGTGAAGTGAGAGAACATCGTTATGCTATGGGACATGTCCACCTTGCAAGGTGGAGACACAGTTCTATGTTCATAATTATAAAGCTATATATTCACAATTTTAAACTTCATATTCATAATTATTGAACTCTATATTCACAATTACAGAACTCTATGTTTATAATTACTGAACTATATGTTCATAATTATAAAGTTATATATTCATAATTTTTGAACTTTATATTCACAATTATTGAATCTCTATATTCATAATTACATAACTATATGTTCATAATTATGTTCACAACTCTACGTTCATAATTATAGGACTATATGTTCATAATTTTTGAACTATATATTCATAATTATGAACAGTTTTAGAACCGTGTACACCTTGCATCATAATTTGCCGTGAGAGAAGAATAGAGAGAGAGAGAGGATAGGGTTCTTGCAGGAGACCCAAGTTTTTTTTATCTCCTGTTGTGGCCCCACAATATAATTTTAAAAAATTAGTTATTGCGCATTAAGCGCACCAGTAGCGCCCAGTGGGCACGTTAAGAGTGGTCGTCAACTGGCGACCAACCTCATTTAATACTATTTCTTCGTCTTCTTTTTTCCTCTACATTTTTCTATATGGCTCCTAAAATCTTGTGCAAAAATAACACTATTGGAGATGTCCTAACATGTAAATTCATTGTTAATATATTGAAGATTCATTTTTAATATATTATATGTCTATTTTTAAAAATTCATTTTTAATATCATGCATGTTTATTTTTAATATATTATCTAAACAAGAACATTCAGTACATTAAAAACATTCTGTATACTAAAGGTTAACATTTAACTATAATTCACCTTGCAATATGAACTATCAACCATTATATTGTGCATAGTATTTTTTTGAATGTTACTGGCTCTATTACATTGAAGTATCTATTCAGAAATACTTTCTGTTGCGAATGGAGAGATAGAGAAAGACGAATGGAGCGAAAGATAAT
Organism: Ipomoea purpurea; assembly: GCA_009835305.1. NCBI lineage: Eukaryota > Viridiplantae > Streptophyta > Magnoliopsida > Solanales > Convolvulaceae > Ipomoea > Ipomoea purpurea. The sequence continues at coordinate 12,050 of VALG01011933.1, forward strand.
AAGGGAAGAAGAATGAACTAGATTTCTCATTAATTTCCCATCAGGACAATCTCTATGTCTTATATATACAACCACTTGAACTTACCAAAAGGGAGGGAAAGAAACAGTTTAGCATAACAGAAAATAACAACCAAGGTGTTTGAGACGATGACAAGTGGCTGCATCTAAAATCATCTAAAAGCCCCTTTCAAGCTGGATTGTACAAGTTTAGAAAGAAGGAACATGAAACAGCTTGATCAATCCATTATTGAGTTTTTCTTGGACAAGGTGGCAATCCAACTCTATATGTTTAGTGCGTTCATGAAAGACAGGGTTCTCTGCAATGGCAATTGTGGACTTGCTATCACAGTAGATAGCCACAGAGTCAGTCAGCTTCACTCCAAATTCTGCTAGTAAATATGATATCCACTGAATTTCACAGGTTGTAGCTGCCAAAGCCCTATACTCGGCTTCAGATGATTACTTTGAAATGGTAGGTTGTTTCTTGGATTTCCAGGATATCAAGGCATCCCCAAGAAAAAGTGCAGAACCCTGTGACAGATTTTCTTGTATCAATGCATGCACCCCAATCGGAATCTGAGAAAGCTTTCAGTTGTAAGTTAGAGGATGAAGGAAAGAACAATCCTTGTCCAGGAGCAGCCTTTATATACCTTAGCACCCTCTGAGCAGCCTGCAAATGTAGATGAATGGGTTTGTCAAGAAATTGGGATAGTTGTTGAGTAGCAAAACTTATGTCAGGCCTTGTAATGGTCAAGTATAAAAGCTTGCCAACTATCCTTCTGTACTGAGTGTTATCTTCAATGATGTCTCCTTCATCTTTACTTCATTTGTGAGATGGCACTGTAGGGCTATAGACTGGCTTTGAGTCTATGAAACCTGTATCTTGAAGTAGCTCAATGGCATACTTCCTTTGACTGACTACAATGCCCTTTTCCTGCCTAGCAACTTCCAAACCAAGGAAGTATTTCAGTGGACCTAAATCCTTTTTCTGGAAATTTGCATTAAGCTTATGTTTTTACCTCTTGAATAAGACTGAGGTCTGGTCCTGCAACAACAATATCATCAACATAGATTAACATTGCCACATAAGAATGGCCTTCTCCCTTGGTAAATAGGGAACTGTCAGGTGGAGACTGTTTGAACCCCATCTTCTGTAACGCAATGCTTTAGCTTTGTGTTCCATTGCCTGCTGGCTTGCTTCAAGCCATAGAGAGATTTATTTAGCTTACAAATCAGCCTTGTGTCTGTCACTGGATAACCAGGTGGTAGTTGCATATATACTTCTTCATCCAAATCTCCATGCAAAAAAGCATTATTGACATCCATCTAATGACATGCCAATCTTTTGCTACTGCTATAGCCAATAAGATTCTAACAGTGGTCATTTTGGCTAATGGACTGAAGGTGTCCAAGTAGTCAATGCCAAGGGTTTGATTGTAGCCTTTTGCCAAAAGCCTTGCCTTGTACCTTTCTATGTTGCCATCAGCCTTATACTTGATTTTTGTAAACCCACTTGCAGTTAATTGGCTTCTTGGAAGGAGGAAAATCTACCAAAGTCCATGTGTTGTTTTTCTGTAAAGCCTTAATTTCCTCCTGCATGGCCTGTCTCCAACACTCATGCATATCTGCTTCCTTATAACTTTTAGGCTCAGACTTGGAGGTAATATTCATCACAAAAGATTGGAAAGGTGTAGCAAGTCTGCTACAATCCATAACCTTGCAAATAGGATGAGGGGGTGTTTTTAAAGCTACATTGTGACAGACATAGTCATGTAGATAGGTGAGAGCATTTCTCTGTCTTGTTGACCTTCTGGTGGCCTCTTGATGGGATTGAACCATACTAGGTGAACAACTGGCATTCTCATCTGAAATAGAGGCAAAAGAGGGTTCAGCGTGCTCCTCATTGCTACTGCTGGCTTGACTGTGTCTATGTTCTTGTTGAGCTCATTGACTTCATTCATCAGGAGAAGTGGCATGTCTCTCCACAAATGTCATACTTCTGAACCTGAGTATCTTCTTGTATGTCACTAGGAAAAGATCCCATAATGGGTAGTATAAGCTGAGCACGATCATTTTCTGTCTTGCTAAGCTGCTGAAAAGGAAATATGTGTTCATAAAAGATTATATCTCTGGATATGAAAAGTTCTTTGGTCATGAAATCATAAACTTCCCCTTTGTGCCATTGGCATAACCAAGAAATATGCTTATGGCCCTTGCATTAATTTTGACTTAGGGGGCAACTATTGTGGCTAACAGCTAAACACACAAATATCTTTAAGTGTTGATACTGTGGAGCCTTTTAAGTAGTACTTGATAAGGGATTTGATTGTTTATGGCAGAAGATGGCAATCTATTTAATTATGTACAGCAACATCGCACACACATTCACCCCATAGTTCTTCTGGTAAACTGGCTTGAAATCTGATGGCTCTTGCAGTTGCAAGGAGTGACCATGCTTTCTCTCAACCCTGCTGTTTTGTTGAGGTGTATAGGCACATGTGAGGTCTGGTGTATAATTCCTTTTTGAGAGAAAAAATTCACATATTGAACTCCATCCCATTGTCTGAACCTGATGCATTTAACTTTAGACTCAAATTGAGTTCCAACCATGTTACAGAACCCTGTGATCAAACTCTAACCTCAAAATTTCATTTTCATCACAGTATATCCAAACTGCCTGCTGTGATCATCCAATATAGTGAGAATAGTGGGTGTCCATGTGTGTTGTAGCAACTCTGTAAGGGCCCCATATATTCCCACATGTAACAAGTCAAAACATTAGTAGATAAAGATGTACTATGTTGAAAGGGAGCTCTTTTCTGCTTAGCAAAGTGGCAACTGTCACAAATCATCCTCTTATTTATTTGAATGTGTAGGCTCCAACACTTTGAGAAATTGAAGTTTAGAATGTGAGGCATGCCCTAATAATGGCATGCCATAAGCTACATTTATTGAAAGTTGAAACAAAATTGCAACAAATGGAGTTCTAGCAGGAAAAACTAGGTGAAAGACTTTTGCAGCTCAGCCTTCCATTTTGCCATGGATAACATCCTATATAAGGCACTGATTAGCATGTATTTTCATTACACAATTGTACTTCTTAATGAAAGGCACCCACAGAGATTAAATTGTAGCAGAAACCAGGAACATGTAGAATATCATGCAACACAAAGGTCATCAGATAAATTGACTGAACAAATAGAGGTAATGTCAGCTTGCTGAACCATTTGGTAGGCTCACATGCAGGTCATGAACTTCTCTTTGACTGCTCAACCAGTTCCAGATTACACACAATATGGTGTGTGGCACCACTGTCTACTATCCAATCACTTCTTATCAAACTTAACCGAGTTAATTAGTTGAAGGAATCATACTTTCAGTCTGGAATCAGTGGATATGATATTGGCACTGACTTGTGAGCGGCTGATCAAGACGAGGTGAGTTCTGGGCTTTCCATTGATGGATTATTTGTCTGCATGAACTTCATAAATCTCTTGACATCCATCCTGTGTAAAGGACATTCCACTTTCAGCATTGGATTGAGTTGCAGATGGACCCTATGCCTGATTAGCAAAGCCTTGTTTCTTGATCTTGGTTTCCACCCTGGTGGATAACCATGGCTTCTTATAGGCATTTGTCATGAGTGTGGGCCTGTGTAACCACAGTAAGTACACACTGGCCTCTTGTTAACAACAGAATTCTTCTTAAAACCTGACTGAAATTATCCATCTGTTCTGGTTCCATCACACTAAGCTGAACTGTTTTCACCTGTCTAATATGCTGACTTGCAAAACCAGTACTTAGCTGAAATTGCCTTCTTGTTTGAGCAAACATGGAGTGTGCATCATTCACATCTGGCAGAGGCCTCATTAACATAATTTGATTTCTAGCCCCTGAGTACTTCTCATGTAAACCAATCAAAAAGATAGAGAGCTTATCCTTCTCAGAATGTTCATTCACCTCATCAACCTTCTTTCCACATTCACATTTCACATTGCAGACAAACTTCAAAGGAGGTCTAAGGATAGTTAGTTTCATCCTACATAAGTTTTTGTTTAGTAAAATACTCATTCAATGAGTTATCCCCTTGTTTAGTTTGATAGATCTCACACATTGATTCAGCTATCCTGAATAAATCTTGTTGGCTAACCCATCTTCTTTTCAGATCACTCCATATACCATAAGCAGTGTCAATCCACAAGACCTCCTTCCAAAATTGGAGTCAAAGTTCTAAATCCAGGAGACTACTATATTTTATGCATTTTTCCCAGGCGAGGTACTTTCTAGGTTGTCTCTAGTAGGTTTAGTGATGCTTCCATCAACAAAAGCTATCTTTGTTCTTACATGAGAGCCATTAGTCATTGCCTACGCCATGGACTGGTAGTTCGTCTCCATCTAAGGGAACTGACACTAATTCCAGGGCAGGATTTTCGTTAACATGAAGGAAATATGGATTTCAATTGAGATTGCGGATCAATTGTTACCTCAGAAGTCATTTTAGACAGTGGCTGGATTGAGGGGCGGCGATCACACTTTTGGCGGTGGCTAGATTCTTAGTCGGAATTCCCTCTGTCCGGAATAGTCCGATTCGCTGTCGGAAGGCATGCGTTTCTGAACCAGAAGCATTGACGAAAGCTTTGAGGATCTCAATCGTCCTGCTCTGGATAAACCATGTTGGCGGATGGAGAGTAGAGAAATACGAAGGCGGCGAACCAGGATACTAAGGGCAAGCAGAAGCGACTATATTGTCTCATTATTTCGCATCGGAGCGACATAGCTCTACTGGTTTATAACAGCACACACGTTGAACTTACTAAAGCGGAGGGAGAGCAACAGTTTAGAATGACAGAAGAACTAAACAACAAGGTGGTCTGGGATGATGAACAGCCGCAGTGGTTCGGCATCTACACATGCATCTACAACTCTTCTCAACATAATGAAGCCAAGGGAGTCAAGCGAGCATGGCTCATGACCGTTCGACGATAAGAGATGTCACTACTGCATCTGAGCACAAGGTGCGTATCCTCCACCTTCGTCGTCGATATCACATCCGTCCAAATAAAATATGATAAAATGAAATTCTTCTTCCAAAAAATAAGCACTTGTACCCCCCCCCGACGTCACCCGTAAAAAACAAAACAAACGAACCACACAACCACAGACACACCAACTACCTACAATGAATGCTCACGAGAGGGCCCGAGGCTCGAGGGGTGTGACTTTGTGAATGAATTTATATGTTGATCGCGGTGGCAATTCGAGCATTTTGTTAGCTTTTCTGAGCGACTTAGAGTCATTGAAATATGTTGTGATTGCATCATATGAGACAAGCAAATGTGTAAGAATTGACAAATACCATTTTGAATCAGGACCTTGTGGTTTTTAAATGGTATCCTAACTTCGCATCTTCTTAATTGAGAGGTGAAATTGTGAACCTGATAGAGTATAGTAAGCGTCTGTTCGGGTCACTCCTCCTCCTGACCTTGAGTAATCCCAGAAACCAAACTCAGCTGTTTTGATAGGATACACCACCTACAATCCTTTTATTTTTTCAAATTACACCGTCAAATCGGCTACAGCCATGTCTTTTTTTTTTTTTCTTTTCTTTTCTCTCTTTTGTTGGAACACCCGGCAAGAAACACTGACGTAACACTCAGCCGGCACATATCGATTGCGAAGTAGCGTGGCTTGGGGACAAGATTGGGGCTTCCGCATTGTCGTGTGCTCTTACTAGGACGGAAAAAAATGGGCCCTTTTGCACGACACCGCTGCGTGACACAACTAGCTGAACTTGGGAGTCTTTCAACCTGTCTCTCGCCCTATCCTATGCAATGGAGGACTTTGGCAATCGGACTCTAGCCGGGTCAGCTACCGCCAACCCCACGCCCGTCAGCCGACTTCCCACGAGGTGCCGCCCGTTAGCCCCCTAGTTTCCCTCCTCCGGTTCCCCGTCCCCTTTTGACCCACACAAAATTGGTATGTTTTATGTCTTTTCAAAATAGCTTGTTATTTAGTTCTGTTTTACTGATTAACGTCAAATTTTGGCTTCCCCCTCCGTGGAAGTTAAGACGCAATGATTTCAGGATGAACAGGAATCATCCCGTCGAAACCCATCTTGGCGATTTCTATACTTATACCAGCACAAAATCTAGACTTCTTACCCCTCTACAAAACTCTATCCCATATACACGAATACACTACCAACTTCTCAGCGCCCCCTACAATCTAGCTTCAGTCATTCCTTGACTGGTTAAATTAATTAAATGAATTCTTTTCTTTACAAATACACTACAAGCAAAAAGAAGGCAAATTATTTATGTGGATTCCCGCATCGCGCCTCCTCACGCAAGGAAACCCGCATCCTCAACACACAGCAATATCCAGCTCTCAGATCTCCCGCCACTCGCTCCTCCTCCCTCCAAAAAAAAAAAACAAAAACAAAAAAACCTCCACTCCCCCTCTACGCCTAACTCCCTCCTCTCTTCTCATCTACACACCCACCACCACACACAATCCTCTTACTCAATCATCACTCACCGCTCCTCCTCTCGCCATCCACACCCCACCCCTCGCCCAAGAGATGACCGCACATTATTTAATAGCACTACCTAAAATTAGCAAGCTGATGAGAACAAAATATATGCAGGAATCACACGAATACACAAGAAGATTAGCGCAGAACACAATCTTCATACCATATTTCTGAGAAAAAACGTCTCCGCGCGCCCCGCACCCGCCTCCCCGCCTCCGAGATCTCACACACCACCGCACCTACATCCGAACGCACCCGCCCTTCGCGCCGAAAAAGATAATTGAATAAATAGAGACAAATCGCGCAATAATAAATTAGAAGAGAAAGAATACAAAACATATCTCTAGAAGAGATACATAAAAACAGAGATATACAGATACACACAAGAAACAAAATATTACGGAATAGATATGAGAATAAATAAAAGAATTGAAAGTGATTCCATTAATATCTGGAATAAGATATAGAGATACTGTATGAATACTTATACTCATGGAAGACAAAGTTATAAAAATCAATAAAAAACTAAAATTAAGAGGAAACTTACACGTCATATATATCGAGATCTCAGCATAAGAGGAGAGATAATAGATCTCTGTGCTTTTAAAAATAATCAACCATTTAAGCTCTTTAACGTTATAACTTTTTTGTAGCAGCCATTTGCAACACTTCACGCGACAACAACAGCCTCAACCGATCACCCGGTGAAATTGGCCGAAAAATTACACGCGCTTTTCCAAGTTTTTTTAATTCCATGAGGGAAACTCGGCTCGGTCATGCTTCATCTTATTTCCCTCTTCTTCTTGCTGGGCCTCGCAATGTTAATGAATGAGATGAAAAGAACCGCAAGTTAAAGAATTTAAAAAGGTTTAAATTCCTTCCAGTTGCTCACACATGAAGTCTAATTTTTCTGCTTCTTTGATGAAAAAGAATTTTGTGGAAATAATAAATTATCAAAAGCTTTGTATTTTTTTCTCTGTTGGTGCTCCACCCCCCCCCACCTCCACCCCAGTGCTCCACCCAGGGTTTGATTAGGTTCTTGGCTGACGTTGGGGATTAGTATTAACTTATTGGATTTGAAGATTTTTATTGCGGCTTTATTTTGGGGTTTGCTATGATGGGTTTCTAGAAAAAACTGGAATTGGCGCGGCGGCCCTCATCCGGACTGGCCTCCTGCAATCTGCCATCTCATGTTCGCCTTTAACTTTGCATTCATTCATTTTGACCATGTTCTATAGAGGAGTGCGAAAAGAAAGCATGGCATTCATTCTTTAACTTTGCCTCATTCATTCTTTAACTTGCATTCTTTCATTCTGGCATTCATTAACATTGCAGGCGCAGCAAGGAGAAGAAGAATGAAGATGAAATGACCATTTTGCCTCATGAATAAAAAATTTTAAAATGTTTAAATTTTTCCGGTCAATTTTCACCGGTGATTTGGCCGAGAGGACCAAATCTGCTAAAAAAACATAGTTAAAGGACTAAATCGTTAGTTTTAAAAGTCACGGATCGAAATTAGCATGCCCTATAGTCATAGGACCAAAAATGTAATTTACTCAAAAATTAAAAGAATTAATCCTAATAGAAGAAAGAACTCACCACCATATGGAAATAAAAAAATCAAATCAACGTCTAAAAGTAGTCTCACAACTTAAAATTGATTATCAATAAGTTGGGATGATATCTCTTTTAATTAGACAATGAGATTTTAATTTAAGAAGTCAATCATATTTAGTATTTTAAAAAGTTGTCAACAAAATATTAATTATGATTTTGATTCTCATTATAAGTATGTAAACCTATAATCCAAACACCTGAATTATAGACGAGGTTATGTATCAATCCTTATGGTTTGTTATTCCCATCATCCTAAAATGATAATTTAATATTATTAAGTAATTCATATACTCAAAAATACAAACAAAATAAGTATGTATATAATAATATATATATAATAATATTATGAGGGAAAAAGTAAATTTCTGGAATGAGAGACAAAAAGAAGTAGAGATTGTATATACATTCATTCGTATTTTTCTTTTTCTAAGATGAAACAGGTGAGGGGTGTTTATAGCATTCGGATTCAGAGCTAATGAATATAATATTTACACAAAATAGTCACTTGTTGGTGCTTAGCCTGGTTGGTTGATTAGAAGATCAGTGTAGCTCACATACACCCTAGGTCTTAAGTTCAACTCCTTGCAGTAGCTTTTTAGAAAACTGTGAACCGCAAAATATAATGAAGATAATTCCTGACCATGTCTAACACAAGGTTGAAGTAGTTTGGTGGAGAGAGTCTCATTTTTTACACAGAGGTTAAGGGTTCAAAACTCAATTTGGACATTCACATTTCTTTGTTTTATAACACTCCCCTTTGGATGTCCAAAGAAGGAACAATTATATTGCCTCGTTAAATAACCTTACCAAAGAAAAACTCAGTGGAAAAAAAAACTTTGGTTAAGGGAAAAGAGTACAATAATATGTCTCCCTGACGAAGACATCACTGAAGTCTTTAAGATGATGCATACCAATTCCACGAACTACTTTCTTGAATGTAGCTTGTTGGTAATGGTTTAGTGAACAGTCTGCTAAGTTCTCACTTGAACGAATCTGTTGAATATTGATTCACATTTCTTCTCAAGGTCACGAGTGAAGAAGAATTTTGGTGAAATGTGCTTTATTCTGTCTCCCTTGATGTATCCCTCCTCCAACTGAGTGATACATGCTGCATTGTCTTTCATATATTGTTGTTGGAGTATCATCACAGATAGACCACATCCTCCCCTAATGTATCGAACAATTGATTTAAGCCATACACACTCTCGACTTGCTTTCATGAATAGCGATTAGCTCAGCATGATTAAGAAGAAGTTGGCAACAATTGTCTGCTTAGTGGAACGCCAAGATATACGCAGGCACGATGGACTCCATAAACAATAACAAGGTTGGGATCGCGCTTTATGGCGGATCCGAAAGTAGCCAAGACATCTGCATAACGAACAACGTTTTGATTTGGATCTTTTGCATAAATAAACAAACAACAGTTCCTTGGAGGTAGCGTAATATGATGTTTGATGTCAATTCAAGTGCCTTCGTGTTTGGACAAGAATAATCGTTGGTAACAAATTAGACAGAAATGCAATATCAGGCGGCTTGGGTGTTGTTAGGCAAGATACATATAGTAACGCACTATTGCACTAAAGATCATGACACTTCTGGACAAGGATTTTTTCATACTTCTTGCCGAGGGTCGGAAAACGTCATTTTTCCATCAAGAGATCTGACATTCATTGGGACTACTCAGATGGATGTGCTGTTATCCATATAAAATCTTCTAAGGACCCTTTTGGTATAATTTGATTGATGAACAAAATTCCTTTATCTAAATGTTCAATTTGTAAGCCAAGACAGAATTGGTTCTCCAAGATCTTTCATCTCAAATTCCCTTTTCAAATAATCCACTGTTTTTGAGATTTCCTCAGGGTTTCCAATGATGTTCAAATCGTCAACATAAACAGCGATTATAAGATCCATGTTCAGATCTCTTTATGAAAACATGGACAAATTTGATCATTGGTATAACCTTCTTTTAGTAAATATTCACTAAGTCGGTTATACCACATGCGCCCTGATTGTTTCAGTCATATAAAGATCTTTGTAACTTTAATTGAATAAAGTTCTCGAGGCTCGTTTTATGCCTTTCAGGGCATTTTCAATCTTCAAGGATTTTCATATAGATATCACTATCGGTGATCATAAAGAAAGCTGTTATCCATACAGTTCATATTTAGCTTTCACGTTACCGCAATAGAGCCGTTTTCATGCACGTTAAGCTAATGAGGTATGGTATGTACAGCATCCACTACGGGAGAATATGTTTCATCATAATCGATACCTAGTCTTTGAGAGAATCCTTGAGCTACGAGTCTTGCTTTGTACCTCGTAACCTCATTTTTCTTGTTTCTCTTTCTTACAAAAACCCATTTGCATCCCACAGCTTTCACTCCTTCATGTGTTTGGACGATTGGGGCAAATACTTTTCGTTTTTCAAGAGAATTCAATTCTGCTTGTATTGCTTCTCTCCAGTGAGGCCAATCGTCTCTATTTTGACATTCTTGAATGGATCTTGGTTCATGATCCATATCATCATTCATGATATTTAATGCTACATTATATGCAAAATAGTCATCCAAAGTGACTTCATTTCTAGTGCATATCTTCTCAGCATTAATATAATTTATCAAAATTTCTTCATTTTTCTCAATTTCAAGTATATGAATTTCTTTAGGGATTTCATTCCCTTCAAATTCATTTCCTTGAATTTTCTCATGAATGCCATTCATGTTGATATCATTATTCTCATCAATACCATTCTTTGTATTGACTTTTCTTTTTCGGGGAGTTTTATCCTTTGAACCAATAGGTCTTCCACGCTTCAAGCGTACTTGGGAGTCATTCTCAATTTTACCTTTTGGGATATCAACACTAGCTGGGACATTAACTGCTGGGATATAAGATTTTGTTACTCGTTTGGATCAACAAACTGCATCTGGCAGTCTATTTGCCAAGTCCTGGAAATTGATTATCTTTTGAACTTCTTGTTCACATTGTTGAGTTCTAGGATCTAGGTGAAGCAATGATGGAGCATTCCATGTTATTGTCCTTTCTACAATTTTATTTTCTTCCCTTAATGTTGGAAATAATGCTTCATCAAAATGACAATCTGCAAAACGTGCAGTAAATAGATCTCCCGTTAAAGGTTCAAGATATTTAATTATAGAGGGAGATTCATATCCAACATATATTCCCAATCTCCTTTGAGGACCCATTTTAGTACGTTTTGGTGGAGCAATGGGAACATAGACTGCACATCCAAATGTTCTCAAATGGGAAATATTTGGTTCATGAGTCATGACCAAATGCTAATTGAAATGGAGAGTACTTATGATAGCTTGTCGGCCTAATACGAATTAGTGCCGCTGCATGCAAAATAGCATGTCCCCATACAGAAGAAGGAAGCTTACTTTTCATAAGTAACGGTCTAGCTATTAACTGTAGCCTTTTGATAAGTGATTCTGCAAGACCATTTTGTGTGTGAACATGCGCTACTGAATGTTCAACATCAATCCCAAGTGATTTACAATAATTATCAAAAGCTTGAGATGTAAACTCTACAGCATTATCCATGCGATCGATTTAATTGGATGGTCAGGAAAATGTGCTCGTAGTCTTTAATATCTGAGCAAGTAATCTTGCAAATGCCATAATTGCGAGATGATAATAAGCATACATGTGACCATCTAGTTGATGCATCAATTAAGACCATAAAGTATTTGAAAGGTCCACATGGTGGATGTTATAGGCCCACATATAACCTTGAATTCGTTCTAGAAATGCAGGTGATTCAATACCAACTTTGGTTGGTGATGGCCTTATAATCAATTTTCCTTGAGAACATGCAGAACAGAAAAATTCATTTCCTTGAAATATTTTATGCTCCTTTCAAGGTATGAGTCCATTTGTATTTTCAATAACGTTTTCTCATTCATTCACATATCAGGGATGACCCAATCGGGTCGTGCCAAATCTTAAAGTCATTTAAATCAGTAGACTTTTTGAGAATCAATAGCACTTATCTTTGTGCATATAAACCAGATGGAAGAGCATGAAATTTTTCCAACACATATTTCTTTCTAGATATTGCATGTAACTTGATAGGAATTCTTGATTCCCTTCTTGATCCTGTAAACTCAAATGAAATATAAACTGGCTGGCTGATCAGAGAATAATGTAGCTCACCATAGACCTATAGGTTATAGGATTAACCTTGCTGTAGCTTTCTATGCAACTTGTGATTAGCTTTTTAGAAAATGTGAACCGCCATAATATAATTAAGAAAATTCCTGACCATGTTTACCACAAGGTTGAAGTAGTTTGGTGGAGAGAGTCTCATTTTTTACACAAGAGGTCAAGGGTTCAAACTCAATTTGGACATTCACATTTCTTTTTGTTTCATAACAGAAAAAGTATTTAGTCCTAAACTTTCAAATTGATCATTCATGGTCCTTCGACTTTCAAATTTAACCATTTGTGTGGTACAAGTTAACCACCCAAGGTCCTTCAACTATTAAATTTTAACCAACCATGGTCCTTTAAAGAGGACAACGACTGGTTAAATTTCGAAACTTGAAAGACCATGAGTGGTTAACTTGGACCACGAATGGTTAAATTTGAAAGTCGAAGGACCACAGTCCACAGATGGTCAATTTGAAAGTTTAGAACTATACGTGGGAAAACCACTCTACTCGGAAGATTCTCAAATGGTATTAACTCATATTAGAAATATATCTCTGGTATACTTAGTAGGGAAAATTCGCAAATAGTAAACTAGCTAGTAAAGACATACAGGTGCCAAAATGCTCCTAAACAACATAAAATAGCACAAAATTGTTTATCAAATTGTTATTATTAGCTATATAAATATAAAGATATCTCAATCATTCCTCCATCTTTTCTTATAAACTGCATTTCTCATGATTTAATAAATTAATTCCCTTTTCTCAAAAAACATAAAGATATCTCAATCATTATATTGCGAAGTGTGAACCATGATCTTAAACCACTAATATAATTAATCCGCATACTATGCGCTTAGCCAGTGCCTATGCCGCCTAGCCGATGTCTAGGGATTAGGAGACCTAGTTAGCGCCTAAAAGGTCTAGGCTGTTAGCGCCTAGGTGGCCTAGGCGGTCTAGCCCAACTAGCCTTCTTCTTCACCAGATCAGCGTTGGCTTCTGCCACCTTTCTCCATTTCCTTCACGAGACTTGGACCCAATTTCTCCTTTCATCCTCGCTTCTGCAACGTCAACTTTGGCCTGATTTGCAGCCTCCATTTGAGTCTTCTGCCCCAAGTTAGAGAAGTATTCGTGTCCCGGGACGTCAACGATCTGCTTCACGTTAGCATTGTAGATCAAAAGCCCGAACTGGTTGAGTTCAAGCTGCACTTTCTCGAAAACCTCCTGCTTAAACTCCTTGATTCCCCTGAAGATCTCTTCCCAGGGTCATGGAGCGCGGCGAGGACGCGAGTCTCGCCCTCGATGATCCCTTGAATCAGTTTCTTGACGGGGCTGGAGAGCTTGTCGTGGGGAGAAATTAGCTTGGCGTACTTCAAAAGGCTGGACTCGTCGTCGACGCGAGGGCCGATGGTGAAGACGGCCGGAAGGATGAAGGGGAGCTTCTCGGCACTCATGGCCTGGACTTCGAAGGTGTAGTTCACCGGAGAAACGTCGAAGACGGTGCAAGATTGGCCGGGAAGAACCCATGCTTTCTTGGAAACCTCTATGTCGTCGATGCCGACACCGCGATCACCAAATACTCCGAAGCACTTGCAACCTTATACATGATCGTGAAAAAGTGTGGCCCGGCTGGCCGGTTGAAACTGTGGAATGGTCGGAATCAATGAGGGAAAAAATGGATTTTATTTAGTATGGAATCAGAGGAATGATCGAAATCAATGCCCTTAATTGATTTTTGTAGTTATAGAAAATTAGACTTCTTACCTTACAAAAATTACTACATACGGAGTAATATATACATAATTACTTTTTTTACCTTACAAAAATACTACATACATACGGAGTAATATATACATAATTATTTTTTTACCTTACAAAAATTACTACATACGGAGTATTATATACATAATTATTATTTTTTTGCCCTACAAAAAGTACTACATACGGAGTAATAGATACATAATTATTTTTTATTATTGAATTTACATATTAAATGAATTCTTTTTTTTTAAAAAAAATACACGTACAAGTCCAACAAGTGACCAATTCTCAAAAATCATTCGTATCCCTCCTGTCGATAGTCAAAGGACTAATCCCTCGGCACTAAGTGGTAGGGGACTGGCCAAATGGGATCCCTCGGCATGCCTTACAGTACATTTTGTCCGTATAGTCTTGAAGTTTCTTCCCACAACCCTTACTCTTACATGCACTGAAGTACCAATCGCCTTCCAATTCTATGTCTAAAATTTCTCCAATTCAACCACCTAAAATTCTCCTACCTTATAAATTTAAGTAAAATGTGTGAAAATTTTAGTTGTTGAATCTTCCAAAAACTTCATCAGAACTTCTATAACTGAGATTTTGACCTTCTTCAATTCTTGTCATAAATCTCCTTCAGCTTATACAGTTATACCCCGTATAGGAGTAAAGAACTTAGGCATACTGATTAAAACATATAACTAGTAATCAAAAAACATGTTGTGAAGTAATTATTATATGGGGGGAGTGAATTTGTCAATACCTCTCCTTGAAAGTGAAAAATTCGGGCCAATATACGAACTGAAAATCCTTACTTTATCATCTAATATAAAAAATAACATTTGTAAATAAGTATAATCGAATCAAAGAACTTTAAGTCTGTCGTTGGGTTATTACTTACCACCACTGGCCTTGGCTCTACAAAGTTATACTATAAGATCAGTGAATCTGCCAAATCAGCATTAATGTAAGCCAAGACGCAATCCACGTGTTCGTCTCACAGGGTTATCGTCAACGGACTCTCCCTAAGTAAAAACAAATTCATTTCAATATAATGACTATATGTATATTTAAACAAATAAATAAGTCATTCTAAAAAATACATACCGAGAATCTTCAATGACGAAATCAATTAGCCTTTGAGAATTTTGATTAACTTGAATAACTTCAATTTTGGCTTAGTAATGAAAACTACTGCCAACCAAATCAATGAAACCAACCAAACCATTTTAAGTTTGCAGTTATGAATGAATTAGAATAATATAAAAAATAAATGTAAATAACACCAAATATAGAACGAAATTGTAATAACTTATCAATTAACTGGTTGTTATCCATACCTCCAGACGCCTTTAACGAACATAAATCTTTGAATTTAAACATGTATTTAGAAAAATCAGAATAATATTGAATTTAAATATTTAATTATTACATGAATTCTTTTTTTTTTTTTTTAAATACACATACCAGTCCAACAAGTTACCGATTCTCAAAACCATTCAATATTCAGTGAACACATAAATTTGCCTCCTTATAAATATGTCTTATTATATGACTATTTTCAACTTATCCGAATTAAGTATCCTTCTAATATGAAAAGTAGGCGCCTAGGCGGAATCTAGGCGGGCGCAAAAAAAAACAGTGACAGACTTGCAGTTTGATAATTTTAATGAGGTGTATTCAACATTCAATCAAATAATATATCCAAATAAATGAAATAACAATAATTCATAAGCAAAGTTGCAAAAAACGTTAGGCGCCCCCTAGGCGCCGAGGGGGCGCTTAGCGCTTAGGGCGCCTAGGCGTCGATTTTTTTTTTTTTTAAAATTAAACTAAAAATTCTAAAATTCAATAGTAAAACATAAGGTTCCTCTAGTTTTTTCTTAAAAATTATTTACGTAAGTGGTTGTAAAATCGTTTTGAATATTGTTGAAATCATCTAAATACATAAAAAAAAAATTAAAAATAAGAGAAAAAAAATCATTTTTTGAAGAAATTAGAAGACCAAACCGCCTTTTAGATCTCAACAAAATAAGCGATTTGAAAAAAAAATTATCCAAAACAGACAACCGAGTCAAAAGTTATGCATTCCCGAACTTTTAACACTTTACAACCAAATAAATAAATAAATAAATAAATAATAAAATAAAATAATAATATATATATATATATAATATATATATATATATATATATATATTATATATATATAATTATATATATATATATATATATATATATATAACCGGCCAGCTAGGCTGTCTAGGTGGCCTAGACCTCCTTAGCTGCCTTGTCGCGGAAGAGCTGTTCCGGCTGAATCGTCCGCGGCCGGGCGCGCCTTGTCGCGGTTTTTCCAACACTATTCATAAGTCATAACATCAAAACAATATTAAAAATTAAAAATACTTAAATATTTAAATACTCAAATACTTCAATCATCCAATGATTCAAAGTATCTAACTAGTCTACGAGTGATATATAGTCATATATATATAAAGCTAGGCGGCCAAGTCGGCCGATTAGGAGCTAGCTAGCGGACGCCTAGGGCGAAAATCGCACGGTCTAGGGGCGCCTAAACTGATTTTTTGAAAAAGTGATATATATATATATATATAGATATATATAAATATATAATATATTATATATATATATATATATATATAATAATATATATATATATATATATATATATATAACCGGCCAGCTAAGCTGTCTAGGGGGCCTAAGACCGCCTAGCTGCCCTTGCCGCGAAGAGGCTGATTCCGCCGAATCGTCTGCGGCCAGGCGGCGCCTTGTCGCGGTTTTTCCAACACTATTCATAAGTATAACATCAAAACAATATTAAAAATTAAAAATACTTAAATATTAAATACTCAAATACTTCAAGCATCCAATGATTCAAAGTATCTAACAAGTCTACGAGTGTGTATATAGTCATATATATATAAAAGCTAGGCGGCCAAGTCGGCCGAGTTAGGAGCTAGGCGGACGCCTAGGGCGAAAATCGCCACGGCCTAGGGGCGCCTAAACTGTTTTTGAAAAAGTGATATATATATATATATATATATATATATACCCTAAATCGAGCACCCGATCTAGGAAGTGTGAAGGGGCAGTCCAGCCTGAACGTGGCATAACACTTGGGGATTCAAGAGAAAATGCTACACGCGTTATTCCTGTTTTGTCACGCGAACTACCTGGAAGACCAGGCTAGCAGACGAACACGTACCCGGATGGAAGCTGGCTGGCTCAAGCAAAGCGACCAGGCTCTGTAGTCGGCGTGTCCCCGACTAGTTTTCTCCATCGGACACGAATGGGTGACCAAGCTCCGTAGTCAGCATGTCCCCAACTGGGTTTCCCTTGAGGACTCAGAAGGGCGACCAGGCTCAGCGGTCAGTGCGTCCTTGCCTAGGTGTCATAGACTCCCTAGCGGCCTACCTCGCCAGCCAGTCGGTGTGTTCCCGACCGAGTGTGCTTCAGAAACGGTAAGCGGCGAATTCCGTGGAGGGTCCTTTCCTTTGTTCAGCAAGCACTTTCATTCATCAGTTTAAGTAGTTATTGCATTAATTATGACATATTCTATAGTTGATTCGACTCTATCTTTTGCCCTACTTTTCCTGTAGGAAGTTCATCTCTTGGTATAAATACCTATGGGGTCACCATGTAAATGGTCGAAACTCTCTTCGAATAATAACATCTTGCTATACTATCTCTTTCTCGAATTCACTTAGTTCAATCCCTAATTTTAATTGCAATGCTCATTCGCAGGCAAGCTTGCAATGCCCATCCGCTAGGCATGGAGATGGGCAGGTTACTTAATTTAGGAGCCAAGGCTCCACAATTAAGGGAGTCTTATACAGTTAATTATTATATATATATATATATATATATATATATATATATATATATATATATATATATAATATAATATATAATATAATATTTAAATATATATTTATTGATAGATTGATAGATAAAATTATAATTAATTAAATATATACATTTATATAATACATTATTTTTTTTAATTTTTTTGTTTTTTTGTTTTTTCACAAATCAGAGAAGCTCTTATTAAAAACAAAACAACGTCTTGCCAAGGCCCAAAAGTGACCAAGGCTACAAAGAAGATAAAAGAATAAAGCAAAGAGGCCTAAGGCTAACTAATAAAGGAGATGAACTCTAAACTACCAAGTGGCCCAACACCCATTCTACAAACCACCTGTACAACATGCAAAGATGGACAATTCCTAGGCGTCAATGCCCTACACAAAGGGTGGGAACGGTGCTCCAAAAGCCAAAGAAGGATTAGTTTCACCCTCAAGTGTCAGGTCGATCCCCCGCGGTACAGAGCTCTACATTTTTATCCGAGGGGACCTATGTGACCATCCACAGAAGCAATGAAACCAGCCTCCCGAAACCCTACCACCCTCATGCGTTGGACAGATCCCCTCCGGTAAATAAATATAAATATTATATAATGTGAAAATAGTATTTTTGGTATTTGCGATATAAAAGCTATTCCCAAGGGCATGGGAATAGCTAATACCAAGGCCCCCTAGGAATGGATATTCCCCTTGCGAAGGTAATATCTCATTCCTAGGAGTGTTATTCCCATGACAAAATTATCCAACCAAACGATGGAATAGGTCTATTCCAAGGAATGTTATTCCATTCCTGACCTATTCCTTGAACCAAACATGCCATAAATGTTTACTGTAGTATTGGCCTTCCGAACGGCTACCCCCCCCCACCCCCTAAGCCAAAAAGCCAACATTGGCGTCGTCCGTGGGAATCTAAACTATAGGTCCCGTCTCTAAGCTTTGCTAATGGCCCGTACACGACGCAATAGTCGAAACGATGTTGCCCAGGCGGTTAATGGGCACGTCACTGTCATCGCGAACATGGAGGAGCAACTTGTCGGTAACCGCACCTCCGTAGGAGATTTGAGAGAGCAGCTGAGCCATCGTGCCCCCGGTGAACGGTCGGTAGTACCGAGTGTGTTGTCGCGCCGACCCAAGAGACACTGGGTGGCAACCCTCCACTGCCTGTCGCTCAAGACCAAACCAACTTCGTGGAGTTGTTGGCCTAGGCCTTCATGCATATGCGCATGGGGTGGGTCGGGCGCTCAACGCCGCTCATCCTCGCCCTGCACAATCGGTTCCCATAGCGAACCACAACACTGTAGCCTCAGAGCACGCAATGCGTTCGGATGGGCGCTCGCTAAGGAACTCTCGCGTAGCTCGTTCTGTGCATTCACGGCTTGGCCCCGTAGCTCCCGCGCAGTCGATCATGGATCGGTTGATATTAGTATGTTTGTACTCGTATATTGAATTTATAATTTATTATGAAATTTTATGTTAACTTTTCTTTATGGTATAGCTATAGGGGCTTTTTTTTTTCACTTGCCACAGGCCTATAAAATGATAGGACCGGCCCTAACATTCAGTATACTAAAGATTAACATTTATCTATAATTCACCTTGCAATATAAACCTTCAACAAGTGTCCATAGTATAATTTTTTATATATAGTCAAATAAAATATGAAATTTAAAATGAAATTACTCTTCAAAAAAATAAGTGCTTGTATACTAAAATTCTCATATCCAAAAATGCTTAAATTATGTCAGAAGGGGGAGGAGGGATCGTGATTTGGTGATAATTTACTATTGGTTTACGTGGGTAGCGGTTACAAATCTAGAGATGGGATGAATAAACTTATACAAATTTTTGAAAAATTATCAACAATTCGGATGAAGAAGCTCCGAAGTGTTACTTCTTTGCTACTTCAATGATTCGAGAGTTTACGCAGCAAAAATTAATTATATCCCTGTTAGGTTGTTTGCATGTAGTTTGTTCTTGTAAAATTAAGTATATGTGAATGTTATGATGTATGTAAAAACAGTCATGTAAAGAGGCTGAGAGAGAAAGAGATGGATTTTTAAAGTGGTTTGACCAACTCAGCCTACTCATGCACTATTTTAGTACAACAAATACGTTCAAGCCTTGAGCACAGAGCCGGTGCTGAACTCCACTAGTTTTTCAACTCAACCGAGTTTACTCCGCCTCTTTCTACTTCTATGAGTAGAGATACAAAGAGGTTGCAAAAAAAGATTCTTCGATCACCAACTAAGAGCTTGGCTTGGTGAATCTGGATATGAGCTTTCTTTGCAATACAAGTCTCTTCAAACTAGATATGGACTTTTAGCAAGCTTTCTCTCTCACTAGTCTTGCTTGATTGCTTGCTTTTTCACACTTTGAACACTTAGTAAATTTTGAATAGACCAGCACCTTCTTCCGTCTTGAATGAAGGTATTTATAAACTTGTTTGACTTTCCAGCTGTTAACGACTTATTTTACGTTGAACATATATTTTTGTTCTACACAAAAATCTAGACTTTTTAACGAAAAATCTTCATTGAGATATGAACATATGATTCTCTTTGTATTGGTCACATTCGCTAGTGTTTTTAAAGTTTAACTGTCACTATTCGAGTTAACATTTCGAATCTTAACACCTCACGGATACAAATGGTTGACCTTACTATTCGTTTCACCTTTTACTTCGAAAGGTAGGGTCATTCGGCCTTTGAAACCTTTCAGTCCTGTAGTTTTACTCTATGAATCTTGATCTCGAACTCATCAAGTCTTCATCTTCAAACTATTCAAAAGAGTAAAATTCAATTTTGGTCATGTGACTAAGGGATTTTATTAATTGTGGTCCACGACTTCAAAAGTGTTAATTTAGTACCTTGACTATTGTAAATTTTATCAATTTTGGTCATTCTGACCAAATTGTCGGCCAAATTTTACAGGAAAATTTAATAGTTAAAAAATAGGGTGTTTTGGTCTTTTTGCATCTTTTTTTTTTTTCCCTTGCAAATTCACCGGAGAAATTCGCCGTTAATGGTGAATTCAACGAAAAACCTATGCCTCCGATGTAAATCCAGTGGAGAACAAGGCGTTGAGGGATGCTGTGGAGCAAACCATTAAAGATTTCCATGATCTGCACCAGAAATTTTCTTCTATCCAACAAAACAATCATGAACACAAGGTATTCATGGAAATGATTCAGTGAGATTTCGTTTGTTTTATATATGTGAAAAAAAGTCGTGAACCTTGAATGCAATATTTAACTTAAAGGTCTACTTGATATTTAGTTCCAAACAAATTTCGACCGATTAATTTTTGTTATTAATAATAATAAAAACAGAAAATAAATGCAGTAATTAAATCAAGTACACAATAATTTGTTACGTAGTTCGGAACGCTTCACCAATGTCTGCGGGGCAACCCACGTCTACCCAATCGACTATAGATGTTCACTGGGAGTTTAAGAGTTTTACAATAGAACAGTACATTAGACTCTCACAGTCTTAGCTACCATACTACAAACAACCTTCCTAAACATCCAACCTCAACCGTGACGTGCATGCCTTGATGACCTTCGAACAGTACTTCAACTGACTCAGGCGCAGACCGTAGCTTAGTAGAATTTCCCAAACATAATAATCATAAGTTTTAGATTAATATAACAACAGTAATAAGGATTCCTCTTCTCAGTTAATATATTACTCAAATTGGCAAGTTTCCATAATGAGCTAGTTGCCTTCCCGTTTATAGTGGTAATCCTTTCAACAACTTAAGCATGTGAATAGCTTCATCAATTGAGCAAATCATTCGCAGTCACTCATTATAATCTAAATCCGTATTACTTAGCTTGAACCACAATTTGATTGTTGACTTTCTCTTCATATAAACAATAAATGTGAACCACTCAATTAAATACCATAAGATAGGAAAAATGGTCCAAGAGCTTTGACTAACTTAATTCTATTTATTATAAAAATAAATTAGCAACATAAGGTTTTTAATGTGTACAGATTATGTACACTTACAATCTCTCCTTTGACAATTTATTGCCAAAAACTATAGCATCTTATACTTTGGGCAAAAATACAAAAACTTCTTGTAGGCCATGTTTCCATCCATGAACTCATGTATTAATTTTCAAATAATATGTGATGTTTATAAATCCCGAGAAATCTCAATATTCAGAGAGACTAACTGATAACCAATAGATAGATTAGCTAAATAAAAGTTGATCGTCCAATAACAATAAGTTTCACTGTTAAGATAGATATAATAATAATAATAATAATAATAATAATAATAATAATAATAATAATAATTAATAATAATAATAATAATAATAATAATAATAATAATAAACTGATAATAATAACCATAAACTGGAGAGAGATATATTAGTTAGAGATTACCAAATGGAGTACCACAATAGAGTAGTAAACAAGCCATACCAAAAAATTACCATATGTCGCAGTCAAACCAATACATCAACCACCTAAGTACTACTCCCCTTCTCTTATGTCTCCCCTTATTTCATATTCCAAAACAGCCAGACGTTACCAAAACAAAACTCCCATTTCTTCCATACTGCCCCTTTTTTTTGCAAATAAGTGACTAAAAAGAATGATGAACATCAAACAGTGGATTAGACTAGTGGGCTGACGGGGTGCTCGAATGCGAAAATAGACAACAAAAGCATTGTCATCATCATCATCTGCCGTATCAGAAAAAAAACAGTCATCATACTTACTTGCTGGCTTACACCCCCGTATTTTATAATTTCTCTCTATATCCAATCGTGCATCATATTGATCAGTATCAAATATCATATACCAAGAAGATAAAGTCTTATAAGCAATCTCATCCATCAAAAAATATTCTTCATAAATAATTTCATCAAGTAGATAATTCAAGAATAATCCAAATAAGGTGATGATTATAAAAATGAGACCTCAGAGATTATATGATGAGCCAAATAAAACGATAACCCAACGAGATAATCCAAAAATTGATAAATTCCAGTAAGAGAATCCATATATACCCAAGAAAACCAATGTAGCCGAAAAACCAATACCACAATTGTATTTATGCATAAGAGATTAAAAAGAACTCCCCCTCAAAATGTACATCGTGATTGTTTTATTTGCCAAATTTTCATTTACGGAAGCTGTAATTGGGACTCCATAATAAGTTATTTGCTTTGTTTGAACTTGCATAAGTTTTTTTAAAAAAATGAGAAGTCCTAGTCGCCTAGAGCCTCAGCCTAGTCATGCAACTTGCAACCAAACTCAGCAAAACACAGACGAACAAAAACAAAATCAGGAATTTTCAATTTTCAATTTGATTCAAACAAAACAGACATATTAGCAAATAAAACAGTAAGCACATTCAGGTAAAGGCATATTTAGCCAAAGATTCAAATAAAGCAAAACCAGGCACAGGCTCATATAAATCAAATTTATGCATGAATTATACCAGATAGCACGGAAAAACACACAAATAAACACAAATACGGCCATGACCGGACCAAACAAAACACAATCACATAAACATAAAGTAACACAAGAGAATAAACACATTAATCAAATTACACCAAATTGATCATTCAAACACAATATTTTTAAAACATGAAACACCAACAAAAAGGTATATCAAAGAATTATCATATCAAAAGCAGTCAAAACAACGTAAATAGGACATTTAGTGAACACACAGAAACAGCCAATAACAAAACAGAAACAATAACCGAGACAAATTAAACGAACACTTTAAAGATAAAAAATAAATGAACAAGTCAAGAGAAAGAATCTGAAAGATTAAAAGTACCTAACGATTTAA
Source organism: Ipomoea purpurea (assembly GCA_009835305.1). Classification (NCBI taxonomy): domain Eukaryota; kingdom Viridiplantae; phylum Streptophyta; class Magnoliopsida; order Solanales; family Convolvulaceae; genus Ipomoea; species Ipomoea purpurea. Next base: position 35,841 of record VALG01011933.1, read on the forward strand.
TGTATCCAGAGATACACGTATATATATATATAAACTAGAATGGATAATTCATGTTCAAAAAGGTATACACACAATAATATCAAAACAAAAATTGTAGGAAAATTTAAAGGAGCAACTAATGAAAACCAAAAAAGGCATATGAGAACTACTAATAAACTTGCAGATAAACAGATAGTAAAAGATATGATTCCTGGGTATTGGTATTGAGGTGATACCAACTAAAAGATAAGAGTTAGAGAATGGTACCAAAATTCCTGATCTTCTGCTTGCATTTGAGGTTTCCATCTGAAGAATCATTTATTCCTCCGAACAACACAGTTTGTTAAGTTGATGGATTGCAGACGCCAAGTGCTGCTCTCAGCAGCTCAAATCTTGATTTTTCCAAAGGCTTGGTAAATCTGTCCGCAAGATTCTTTTCTGTAGAAATGTAATCGAGATGTATTGCTTTTTCTTCAACTAAATCTCAGATAAAGTGATAACGTTCTAATTTTTTATGCCACAACTCAGACTCATTTATGTTGGACCTACAACAAAGGATATCGTTTGTTAGAATATAGTCGTTGTCTGTTGATCGCTTACCTTCCATAACACATTGCTTTTCATTATCCATAACGCTGCAGCTGTCTTTGGTGAAGCTGACATTCCAGTTTTGGTCGCAAAGCTGACTGATACTTATAAGATTGGCATAAAGGCTGTTCACAAGTAACACTTTCTCTAGCTTGGGTAAGCCATTCAAATTTAGAGTACCTACTCCAGTGACTTGACCTTTAACACCATCACCAAAGGTGACTTCACCTTTGTTAGCATTCACATTACTTATGAATTTAGCATTTCCTATCATGTGATGTGAACACCTGATGTCGCAATACCACTTTTCTTCTCTTCCTGCATTTTTAGAGTGAAACGAGACAAATGAAATATAATCACTTTTCTTAACCCAAATTTATTTTGTAAAAGGCTTGATGTTCGTGTGTCTGAATTTTTCAGCCCTATGATCCTTGTAAAAGTAGTAACATTCGGGTCTGATATGGTCACACAACCTGCAATAATGACAAACGGGGTTATAGAGTTTACAAAATTGTTTATTTAACCGTACTATACCATTATTTTGTTTCGCTGAGCTGGATTCAAGTATGTCCACTGGATCTGGTCCTGATGCTTTGATGAATACAATTTTATCTTTTGAAGAACCCCCGGTGAAACCCATACCAAATTTGGGAGAAGACTTTCTTCCTGAATCAAGTATTTGGTCAAGTGTTGAGGTTGTATCCATCATTTGGATTTGTCTTTTGAAGGTGCTCAGCTCCTACTTCAGAGTCTGTACTTCCTGTTTCAGTTTCTCTTCTCGATCAGACGCCTCTTTAAGCAGTAAATCCCTATCAACTACTTGATCTTAGTACACTTTACTAGCATTAGCTAATATTCCTATCTCACTAGTCAATTGGCGATTAGTTTTTCATAGGGTTTTTCACTTGGGATACAATTTATTAAACTCTACTTCGTAATTCAAAGCAGGCAAATCTAAATCTTCCGCGGAGCCATATTCGCCTCCTTCTGAATCAGTTATGTCTCTAAATTCTAAACATCCTGCGACACGAGCAGTAAATGCTACAAAGTTACTGAAATTTTCTTCTGCGTCAGTCTCAAGTTCGTCGTCACTCTAGGTAATGGCTGACATAGATTTATTTCGTCTTAGATATGTGGGACATTCTGCTTGGGCATGATCGAAGCCTTCACACTCATAGCATTTAATCCCTCTATTGCTAGATTTGTCTTTGGACTGCCCTGGACGTGAGGCGGAAGGCTTGAAATTTGACGAGCCCGTCCTAGGGCGAACTTTTGATATATTTTACGTTGATCCTTTTTGTGGTTTGTTGTTGCGAGAATTCTTTTACACCTGTTTCAAGATTTTAGAAAATTGCTTAGTTAAAAACACAACAGTATCATCACCTCGTTCATCCGAGTCAGATGTAACATTGTTTTCTTCAGCGGCAAAAGCTAAGTTTTTTTTTTTTTTTTGTTTTTTAGTGTGATTGATAAGAATTTTCATTTCATATGTTTGAAGGTTTCCCATTAACTGAGTAACAGTCTTATTTTCCCAGCCGTCATGTTCCTGAATAGCAGTGACCTTCATCCTAAATCTTGGCGGTAGAGATCTCAGAATTTTCTTTACCAGTTTTACCTGGGTAAAAGGTTCACCAAGGACCATTGTACGATTTGCCAATTCTTGCACTCGGTTGTGGAAGCTAGTGATGTTTTCTTATTCGCTCATCTGAAGTTCTTCAAAGTCAGACTGCACCAGTTGCAACTTCGATTACTTCACTGAATTCGTGCCCTCGTAGGTTGACTCAAAAGCTTCCCACGCACCTGTAGCTTAACCATAACCTACAACTATGGGAAATTGACTTTCATGTATTAGTTGGTAAATAGTATCTAGTGTTTTATCATTATTTCCAACATTAGTTATTTCTGTTTGGGTCCATTCAGTTTTAGGTTTTGCCACTTGTAGACCGTTAGCACTTGTACTAGCTTTAGTCGGATGAGTCCAACCCGTCACAACAGAACGCCAAACAGCGTCTCCTTGAGCTTTTAGATGCGTTCGTGTGCGTGCTTTCCAATAAGCATAGTTGTCGCCCGTTAACTGGGGAAGGACCTTAACACGATCCATTCTGAAACACTCAACAAACCGTGACATTGAACAAAGTAATAGAATAAATAAAAGCATTAATGAAAGCCGCTGAAAGCTTGAGTTCAAGAAGCACAGAATAGCCAGATCGATAGACTAGTATCTTAAGTCTCCGGGCTCTGATACAAATTGAAAAAATGTCGTGAATCTTGAATGCAAGATTTAACTTAAAGGTCTACTTGATTTTTAGTTTCAAACAAATTTCGATCGATTAATTTTTGTTATTTAATAATAATAAACAACAAAAAATAAATACAGTAATTAAATCAAGTACACAATAATTTGTTACGCAGTTCGGAGCGCTTCTCCTACGTTTGCGGGGCAACTCACGTCTGTCCAATCCACTATAGATGTTCACCAAGGAGTTTTACAATAGAACAGTACATTAGACTCTCACAGTCTTAGCTACCATACTACAAACAACCTTCCTAACATCCAACCTAGACCGTGAAGTGCATGCCTTGAAGACCTTCGAACAGTACTTCAACTGACTCAGGCATAGACCGTAGCTCAGCAGAACTTCCCAAACATAATAGTCATAAATTTTAGATTAATATAGCAAGGTAATAAGGATTCCTCTTCTCAGTTAATATATTACTCAAATTGGTAAGTTTCCAAAATGAGATGCCTTCCCTTCTATAGTGATAATCCTTTCAACAACTTAAGGCACGTGAATAGCTTCATCAATTGAGCAAATCATTCGCAGCCACTCATTATAATCTAAATCCTTATACTTAGCTTGAACCACAATTTGATTGTTGACTTTCTCTTCATATAAACAATAAATGTGAGCCACTCAATTAAATACCACAAGATAGGAAAAATGGTCCAAGAGCTTTGACTAACTTAATTCTATTTATTATAAAAATAAATTAGCCAATATAAGGTTTTTAATGTGTACAGATTATGTACACTTACAATTTGCTTTCCAGGTTGCTCAGAAAAGGAAATTTAGTAGTAATTACATATATATACCTTAGCATGTTTGTTAATTTATTTGAATTTAGAAATTTGCTAAGGATTTTTTTTATGTTGAGTGGAACGATGAGACAAGGAATCATTTGTTGGAAATAATGAACCAAAAGTCGATTTAATATTCCAAAATAATATTTATATATACACATGAAAATATATAAAATATTATTGAATATATATCCGAAATATATATATACACACACAAATATATATAAAACGGACTCAAATGTTATATATACATATATATCTGGTTATATATACATATATATCTACGAAAAAGATATACCAATATATATCAACCAAAAATTGGAACTTATAATCCTCAGATTATAATTCCAATCCAAAGACTATATCAAATAAATAGAGTGGATTTTTGCTTAGAAACATAATCCAAACCGAAAGAAGAAGGAGATTGGCTCGTGTTTGGGTATAGGGTTTTTAGCGCGAGTCAAGAGATCACTCTTTCCTTAAAACCTTATTTGCCACCTCCCAAAAGTGCTAGGAGCTTGTGGCCTAGGTTTCCCAGGATAAAACGTGCTACAGTTCGACGTTTGACACCCAAACGAACCAACCCGGCGAACTAGAGCAAAGCCTTGAACACAGTTAGGCAAAGAAAGGAGTAGGGGCAGAGTTTTGGAGAAGAAATTGTGCTTTCTGTGTGTTGTGTTCTTTCTTCCTTGTCACTCTCTTGTTATGCTTGTGCTAAAATCTGCTGCTCCCACTACATTCTTATATAGGAGGTGGAGTACTCAATAGCATTCATGATGGCATTCAAGACTTGTCTTGTAACTCCTATAACAGCAGCCATAAGTTGAGTTTTAATTCACAATTTAAAAAAATTAGAATTAATCCATTATTATTCTGTAACAATTGAATTAAAACCCAATGGTCGCAACAGGATACGTGAGGACGGAGGCCGAACCGTCTCATTTCGGCCAACCCATGATTCGGTCTCCTAAGGCCGAATCTGTATGTCTCCTTTCGGACTCCAAGTCTCGGCCAAGCCGAGATCATGTTTCGGCCTCAAGGCCACCACGTTATCATGGTTTGTGCCCTGCTCTCTTGGCCAAGGCCGAATCCAACAGCCTCAAGTGGCCGGAAAAAAAACCCATGATTCTATCTCTTTTTCGGCGTCCAAGTCTCGGCCAAGCCGGAAAAATGATACCAAAATGAGGCCAACAAATTTCTAGACGACATTCGTGCCTGCAGGTGCCAGCACACACAGCTTTGGCTCCCACCTGCACGAGAGAGAGAGCCTCTATGCTATACATTCAATAAGCTTCTAAAAGACTCTTGTATAAATAGTGGGCAAATCCTCTTCCCAAACCAATGTGGGACAAAAGCTCACTTTTTCCCTTCATTTTTCCAACTCAATGGGTCTACTTTGAGAATGAATATCTCATTCACCAATTATCTGTTTTGAGCGTACAATATATCAATCTCTTCGTCTCACTACGAAGAATCCGAATCCACTTTGACCCGACCCAAATCGGAAGTGGACCCCACTGATAATTGTAACACAAAATAGTCACTTAAAATGTCATTTTAATGCTATTTTTCCAACATCATTAACAGTTGCATGAGAGGAGTCAGATAAATCCACCACCGAAGGACGACGCGATGAAAACGACCACGGTGATGGTGAATTAGGGTTGTCATTGACGCCCGCTGAAAAGTAGCAGCAGTATTAGTAATTCATTGATTGGAAGAAGATTAATGCATGGAGAATGTGAGGAAAGAGGAGAGAAGAGTAAGGCAGAAGAGATGATGAATTCAACAATTGGATTTACATCGGAGGCATAGGTTTTTCTGTTGAATTCACCATTACCGGCGACCAATTCTCTGGTGAATTTGCAAAGGAGAAAGAAAAGAGATGCGAAAAGTCTAAAATACCCTCATTATTTTAACTATTAAAATTTTTCGATGAAATTTGGCCGACAATTTGACCGGAGTGATCAAAATTAATAAAAATTACATAGTCAAGGCTATTAAATTAACACTTTTGAAAGTTGTGGACTGCAATTAACAGAACTCTTATAGTCACAGGACCAAAATTGAAATTTACTATTCAAAGGTAACGATTCAAGTTATTATTCGAACATTTGTTGAGACTATCCAAAATGTAACCTTTCAGTTATCATTCGGATTTTTTGTCTTATTCAAAACGTGAAATTTCTCGGATTACAATTTGAGCTATTCGAAGTTGAGCAAAAATAACATAATCAAATAGATAAATAAATAAGGAACTAAAATCTAACTTTTGGTATTATTCAAAATTTAAATTATAAATGTTCCTAACATTTAAGTAGAATAGGAGAAAGATCACAAATAATTACTTTATCCTGCAAATCTCTCCCTTTTAAAAATTGATCACACTTTCACATCATCAAAATTTTTAATTTCTTCATTATTTTTTTATATCTCTACAAACTTCTCTCACTGTCAAATATATCTCACTTTTATATTATATTATTCTAACGCTATCCCAATCTATAGTTTTTACTTTTTTTTTTTTTTTTTTTTTTTTTTGCTAAGTTGTTTTCATCTATAGTTTTTACTTGATTTTTTATGGGGTCTTTTATTTGCAAAAAAAGAGAAGTTAAGAGAGAAAATTTTAGATATGTCTTACAAATGAAGTTAGGCAAATTATGTTGTGCATCCATGTGCACCACGGATGTAAAAACGGCGTTGTTTTTATTTTAAATAATAAAAAATCATTTCGATTGTTTAATTAGTTATGGGTAAACATATATTCTCATAATTATAATATTATAATTTCACATTTCTGAAATATTATATAGTTATGAATTATGGATGTATAGTATGCAATTCTGAGATATAATAAGTTATAAGTTATGGATGTGATAACTTATGCGTGCAATTCGAAATGTATAGTTATGAAGTATAATTTTACATTTGAAGTATGTTATGGAGCTTATGGAAATGTTGGTAGTACTATAACAATTCGAAATGTTATAGATTATGAATATGAAATGGTGATATATTCTATGCAAATTACTGAACTGTATAGTTATGATTAGGATGTGTATATGGCTTCATACAATTCTGAATGTAATACGTTTTGAAGTAATGGAATGTGGTAGTTAATGCATGCAATTCTGAAAGTTATAAGTTATGAAGTTATGGATGTGGTAAGTTATGCAATTCTGGAATTTATCAGTTATGAAGTTATGGATGTATAGTTATGCAATTCTGAATTTATAGTTATGAAGTATGAATGTATTATTATGCAATTCTGAATATTTAGTTATGAAATGTTAGTTATGCAATTCCGAATTTATAATTATGAATGTGATATTTATTCAATTCGAATTATAGTTATGAAGTTATGGAATGTATAGTTATGCAATTATAGATGTATAGTTATAAAGTATATTGATTTTTTTTAAAATCAGACATAAAAACAACATCATTTTTTGTAACCGTGTGCACGATGCATGGTGCACACAATTCCACAGCATTACGCTCCGTGAAGTTGTTTGTCCCCATCAAGAGAGAAACATAAAACACAATCGCAACTATATGCACTTCGCACACCGGGGGATTGTGCAAAAAACTAAGGAACAAATCAAAATTAGTAATGTTTTTAAAATTCGCTTGCCTAACACTGGAGAAACAACAATCCCATAATAGATCACATTCCAAAACAACAACCACTTTTTACCGAAGCTGAGTAATCTGAAAACACTCGAGTATATAAAACCAAAAAAAATAGTAGCACAAAAATTTAAGCCTTCCGTGACAAGTACATAGAGAGAAACTTTGACTGAGTTTTTGCATAGTCTAAATACCAAGCATTCTTCTTAATACTTCAACAATACTACAAAAAGAAACAAGTTTACATCCCAGTGAAGACCTTTTTCCCTCCACCTGACCCTGCAGGAATAACCTTCAACACGTTGAACCTCACAGTTTTGGACAGCGGCCTGTTAAAACACAAAAATAAATATGTCAAATTTGTATACTAATGCAGGAGACAATGGTATTGGGAATCAATAAGCTCTGATATTTCACCTGCACTGGCCAATGATAACATAATCTCCCTTTCACTCGGAAGCATGAGAAATGTGAGCAGCAATGTTTGAGTGTCGCTTCTCATATCTGAAAAATAACACATTATCAAACTTTCTTTTATAAATAAAGAGCGTGCAACTATGTAAACAACAGAAAAGTAACAAGCCTTACCTTTGATACTTACTTGACAAAATGCAGGTAGTTGCGGCGAACAAGATAGTTCTTGTCATCTTTGCACCTGTGGGCATGTGCCAGCAAGGATTCTACCTCTAATAGAAAAGTGCCGGTGAATGGACACTTCTTATCAATATAGGCCCTATAAACCAGATAGACAAAAGCTCTTAAAGAATAGAACTAAAAGCATATGACTAGTAAAAAAGCTTGGACCATAGAATGAGTTAAAAATCACATTACATTGCTTGAAAAAGAAACAAGGGGCAAAATATGCAATTTCAATGAATTATATAGAGGAACTGCTGGGCAGAAAGTATTATCTCTAATGAGCAGAAAGTAATTAAATCCAAAAGTTAAGCACAATGATAGACTTCTATCTTTTAGATGTACCACAATGACAAATCCATTACTAAAACTACAAATTTTATGCCGGAGATAACAATAATTGAAATAACATATTTACATATCCCAGATACTAAATAAAATGATTGCCACTTGAATTAGAAACTAAATTTAACAATATCTTTGAAACTACATTTGTTTAGCACAGTTAACATTGTAATTTCACAATTCTGAAAAATATATATTGTTGACCAAGTACATGGAGCATAAAACATGAACATAATAACAGCTTTCTGAATACAAGACTCCATAGAGCAAAATAATAATTATGTAATATTTTTCGATCAGATTCAGAATTTCAGAAATATTACAAACCAGAAATGAAAAGTATCACAACTTCTCAACCTAACTTCAATGTCAACAGCCAAGTGTATAGATAGAACTAACCTTCAATAGCCTCGCGTGGAGTCTTGAACCCTAGCCCTACACTCTTCCAGAAGCGATTTCCTCCCCTTCCGGGCCGTTTTCCTTTTCCAGACTTATTCGAGCTGCAGATTAAGATCCAAATGCAAATCTTAAACGACGTTGTTTCAACTCACAACACATATATAAAATCATCTACATCAGAAGCATTATCACTATCATATGCATTATATGCAGCATAATTGCATAAATATAAGTTTAAATAAATTATACCTGAGAAACACTCCAGGCTGTTTCAAGAAAGCCTTCTCGGTCTGCAACACAGAGTACTTCCGTGAGATTCCGCCATAAACTCGTAACGACATATATGGATGCGGATATACATTCTAAAGGGCTTGAATATGTACACAAACATAAACACAGAAAACGAGGAAGATGAAGATACCTGTTCTGCCATTCTGAAGCTACCAAGTCCAGTAAAGATTTCGAGGGTGAAAGAAGAAAGGTAGCCGGCAACTAAAACCCAGAGCGATGCAACAGAGAGTTGAAGAAGGGGAACTACAGAGGTTTTATGTCTGCTAACCCTAAGTCCGCCTGGCTCGCCATTGGGCTTTAGGGCATTTTACATTTGAAAATGGGCCATCCGGGCTGACGCGAAACCCATCCACTATTACTTTGGGTTTTGCATTGCAAAATGGGCCACACCAGGAAGCTTTGCCGATGGGCTTTTATGGCAAGGTGGGCCTAGGTCCAAAACACACGTCTAGAATAACGGTTTTGTTAGTGGCACTGTTTCTTCCGTTTATTTTTTTTTTTAATATAAAGTTCAAAAATTATGAATAGAGTTCAAAATCGTGAATATAGAGTTCAAAAATTGTGAATATAGAGTTATGAAATTGTAAATATCGAGTTCTGTAATTGTGAATATAATAAAAAATTGTAAATATAGAGTTCAAAAATTGTGAATATTAAGTTTTGTAATTTTGTATATTGAGATCTAAAATTATGAATATTTAATTCTAAAATTGTAACTATAGAGTTCTAAAATTGTGAATATAGTCTATAGAGTTCAAAAATTGTGAATATAAAAGAACGAATTATGAGACAAACCATAAGGAAGTAAGCAATTGAAAAAAAAAAAAAAAAAAAAAAAAAAAAACCTAAAACGGCATCGTTTTGAAGTAAAACGACACTATTTTGGACCATGATTGACATTGTAAGATGGACCCAGGTCCATGGCATAACAAACCGGCTTTTATGCAACAACAACTTGTTCCACTTGTATTTTTATTTTAATTTTAAGACTTAGTTTGGAAACAACAAAAATATTTTTATTTTCTTAAATCTATTACAAAGTTACTAGTATTTTCACCCGCGCGATGCATGAAATGAATTTGTTGTAATATATTATAATTATTTAAATTAGAACATCAAATTTTATATAATGCAATTGAAGATATGATTTGGATGGTTTATGTGTTTTGATGTTATCGTTGTCTGAATTTGAGCAAATAATTGCTCAAATTAATAACTAATGTGTAGATGTACACATGCGATGCTGTAACTTTGGAGATTTTATTTATCATTGTTTAGTATTTTTATAAATTAGGCAAATGTGCTCGTTCTCTAGCAACTCAGTTATAAAAATGAATTGTTATCCTAATTCATTTGTATGGAAAATATTTTTGTCCTGATATATTGCAATTTTGTCATTTAAAAAGACATAATATAACCGATTGTATTTACACATTATGAAACCTCTTTGTAGACGACATTGGTAGTAGCAACACAATCTTGTCCATCATCGACTAGAGCTAACACTTTCAGTCCATCAAAGATGGTTGAGTAATGTGAAAATATATAATGGTCGAATATTAGTCAATTAGTGATCCTTTTATATTTTTAGTCAATTAATAATATCAGATTCATTTTTAGCGAATTATTCTTTTTCATTTTCAGTTAATTAGTCAAATAGAATAGCAGATGCAATCATATTTGTTCCTAATTTATGTTCCATTTTAATTGATGATGTATAATATTATTATTGAAATATTTCCGTTACATTTTTAATTTACTTTTACTATTGTTTAAAATATGCATTTATTATTGATCATACAAAATATTATTATTAAAATATTTTCGTCGAATTTTTAGTTTTCATTTCATTTTAATTAAAATGCAATGATCTTACCATTTATATTTTCATTTTAGTCAATTATGGTCAATTTGCAGTCAATTATTAATATCCATTTCTTTTTATATTTTCAGTTAATTAGTAATATTATATTCATTTTTAACCAATTATTCTATTTTATTTTCAGTCAAAAAATCAGTTAGTCAATTAAAATATCAGATCTAGTAATATTTTTACCTAATTTCCGTTTCATTTTTAATTGATGATGTAAAATATTATTATTAAAATATTTTCATTCCATTTTTATTTTCATTCCATTTTTAATTTACCTTTATTATTGATGTGTAGAATATTATTATTGAAATATTTCTTTTCATTTTTAATCTATCTTTACCTGATGATATGATGTAGATATTATTATTGAAATATTTTGTTCAGTTTTTAATTTTCGTTCCATTGTTTAAAATTATGAAAGATTTATGATATAATTGTGATTTGTTTATTATGCTGTGTAATATTATTGTGAAAAATTAAAAGCAATGATATGACAATTTTCTTTTTCATTTTAGTCAATTATGGATCTTTTTTAGTCATTATTAATATTCATTTCCTTTTCCAATTAACCTAATTTCTATTCCTTTTTTTCATTTTTAATTTTCAGTCAATTATTAATATTCATTTCCTTTTTCAATTTACGTATTTTTGTTCCATTTGTAATTATATTGATGATGTAGAATATTATTGTGAAATATTTATGTTCTTTTTTATTTTTATTCCTTTTTTAATTAATTTTACTATTTACTATTGTTTGGACGGAAAATCAAGTAAATAGGAATTTTATTTTTATTATAGTATAGATTATTTAATATTCATTTCCTTATCTAATTTAAACTAATTTCCGTTTCTTTTTTCATTTTAATTTTCAGTCAATTATTAATATTCATTTTCTTTTTCAATTTACCTAATTTTGGTACCATTTTTATTTGATGATGTAGAATATTATTGTGAAATATTTATGTTCCTTTTTTATTCCATTCTTTTTAAAATTTACCTTTACTATTTACAAATTTTGGGCGGAAAATCAAGTAAATATGATTTTGTTTTTAATTATAGTATAGATTAGAATATGAATTTTAACCTAAAATTATAATACGGATAGGAAAATAGAAAAAAATATATTTTTATTAGAAAGATAGATTTTTTAAGAATTGGACGGGAAGTTAAAGTTCAAGAGTTTGTTTTTTATATAGTATAGATTAGAATAAAAATTATATTACACTATTTTATAATATTAAAATAGTAATTTTAACCTAGAATTATAGTACGAATAGGAAAATAGAAAATAATATATTTTTATTAGAAAGAGAGATTTTTTAAGAATTGGGCGGAAGTAAAGTTCAGGATTTTTTTTATATATAAAATATTAATTATTTTAATGATGATAATAAGTATTAATTATATTAAAATAAAATTATAAATCAAAATTTATATTAGTTATTGATGTGGCTCACGGAGTTGGGAGATTGGATTTTTTTATGTAACCCACAATGTGGTCCGGGTCTTTCTCTCTGAGAGGCCGGCACAGAAGCTGGCCCAAAGATAATCGAATCCGGGTTTATCCCAAAATTCTCTCCCACAAAGAGAGTTCATTTGCCACTTGAGCTATCCTATTGGATTACAGGTTGAAAATTATTCATTGTTTTTCCAACCGGGAAAGAACTAAGGGCGTGTTTGGTGAGTGAAATTACGATAAGTGGGCTGAGTCCCAAAACGGTCAAACCTTAGTTATCAGGATAGTGGGGGAAATTGCGGTTGGGCAACTAGTGCCAGCTAGGGATGGCAATGGGTCGGGGAGGGCTACATCCATCACCCGACCCATCTTATATTTCCTCCACCCACCCCACCTTCAACCCGCATCGGGTGGACTTTTTCAAAACTCACCCCCACCACTTATCATCTTATTATGTTTTTCAAAATAATATTTAATTATACACATAATAAAATGATAAAATTCATTAGTGATACTAAAACATTAAATAATAGAAATATTTAATATAATAACTAAATTGTTAATTTTTAAAAATAAATTTAGTAGTTTGCATATAAAAAATAGTAAAAAGATACACAAAGTTATATAAAACTTTTATAAATAACTATATACTAATACTTATTTTACTATTATATATATACACACACACATGGTGGGTCGGGTGAGATTCTAGGCGGGTTTTGTACAGTGACGGGCCCAGAGATTTTTTTGAGTGGGGGCAAAACATTATAGTGTGAAAAATAATGAAACACTTAAGAAATATAGTCATAAATATTATTGGATATAAAGAAAAAAAAAAATATATTAAACTTTATAAAATATTCATAACGAAATATGAAACATAATTAATTTGATAAAATAATTCAATAAAAAAACACATTCTCATTATTAATAATATATATTATATATATATATTATAATATATATATATATTTATATATATTATATTATACTATTATATATATATATATATTAATATATATATATATATATATATAAGCTCAGTTGAAACTTGAAAGTCAAAAGAAGAAATTAAAGCAGCCGTTAAAAAACTAACTAATTATATTGAGACATAGGATCAAATCAGTGACCTCTTTCTTTAAGGTCAAACACAGCTCTACCAACTCAACCTACTCACCTATTGTTTACTTATTTTAGTTTTATTTTATTTATATGTAAAACACGTACTATATATACATATATACATACAAGGCTATTAATATAGTGTGGGGTGGGGTGATGGGGGGCAGCTGCCCCACACTAGGTCCAGCACTGGTTTTGTACATAGAACTCGAATCCAACCCGACCCACCGCAGGCTTACTTTTTTAAGACCCACCCCCGACCCATCACCCACCATCACCCAAAAAAATCCGATCCATGCGGGATGGATTCGGGTGGATATCCACGGGGCGGAGTGAAATTGTGACACCCGAAATCCAAATTCAATTAATGGATTAATTGAGTAACTAATCATATTTCAATTGGGGAATTAATTCCTAAAATCCTGAAAATTCAATACTTGGGACTAGTAATTGACTAGTCAACCCCAAAGTCAAAGTTGTACCTTGAGCTTTGAAGGATTCCCTTGTTCCTTACATTTCCTAATGTTAGTAAGGGCATTCTTGACCTTTCACATGGTGTTAGTATTGTAACCTAAACCTAGTAGACCCACCTTCTATTCGTGATCCCTTACACTTCTATAAAAATCTAGCTACCTTCTCTTCTAAAAATGTGAGTAGCTTTTCTTCCCCCCTTTTGATTAGCGCACCGTGAAGTTGAAAGAGCTTAATAAACATGAAACCTCTCGCCAACAGACTTCAACGAGCTATGATTCCAAAATTCAATCTCGCCTTTCTATGGATATCTATTGACATGCGGAACTAGTGAGGGTAAGCACCTCTTAAAGTTACCATCTTGTGTATTTTCGTTTTCGATCCTTATGTTCTTTTTCTTAATGTCTCAGGAGATACTATAATTATGACTTTATAAGTATTGAGTCTTAGAAGAGTGAGATAAGGAAAGCTAGAGCCTTCGAGTAACCCGAACTTGTTTAAGGTGTAAAGTGAACGATCTTTAGATCTAGCATACGATAAGCATTATAAAACGGACGTAATCACCTATGCTCTATATCAAATAAATCATATATCTGGCTTATACTCTTATTTGGAATATTTATATGTATTAATAAGTTCTACTTGTGATGATTTTGCTATCAATTGCGAAGTGTTATCATATAGATTTGCTGATAAATGCATGAAATATAAATCTAAAGATGCTCAATGTAGAGATATCAGGGTTCATTACCATAAGATGTGCATGGTGTCCGAGTATTTTCGTGATTATAATAGTTAAAGGACCGATATAATAATGGATTCAATAAAATAATAGCTATTGTGAAATGATGTCTTGGCAATATTACCCTTTAAGATACATAGTCAGTTTATGGGTAAGGATATATTGGATAGAGACTATTAATTGGCATGTTTATAATCAGATCAAATTGATATATTGTAGCTTTGGGTAATGAAAATATAACTTAACGAACTGAGATATTATAATAATTGCACAAATGTATAATAGTGACCATGCACGGGCGGTAATCCAAACGAAACAAGAGGTAGAGCTCACAAACCACCCTGTCCGCCCGTAGATTCCCGCTGTGTCTGCAGGGATGACGTTAGAGCCGTGGTAGTGTCATCGCACCACAGGGGCGAACACGGGTCGGAGAGACTGGTTGCTAGCTCCGTGTAGGGCTAACGCAACCTCGTGTGGGAACATCATTCGGTTTAATGTGAGTGGGATTTGTTCCCAGTGATGTGGTGACATTCCTGACATAATGATTTGGTCTTTGACTCTCGATGGTCGTTTTGTGGAACATGACTGCGAGCTGCTTGTCTTTTGATGTTATCGATATTGGTCTAGAACTATGTGGTAGGTATCCATGTAGTCTTTGGTGTCTTGAATCGTGCTAAGTGTTTCAACATTTGGTTTCGTTGAACCGTGATGGTCTTGTGTGTTCTTCGAACTACGTTTGGTTTACCGTTTGATAAGCATGTAGTTTGGTGTTTAAATGCTAGTGTGTGTTGTTTGTACCTTCCGATTGGTTGATGATAACTTGTGTTATTCATCTTTGTATGTTGTTGGGTCTGTGATCCATTCCTTGACCTGAGTATGGTTCAGACGGCGGTGGTGATACGGAGAGTATGAGCGAGTTTGACTTGTATAGTGTATGAGAGGTATCCTATTGAAACGCGCCCTACCGTCGTACAATGTCCGGACAATTGTAAGTAGTTCATCCACACCTACAAGTCCGCGCATCCGATGTTGCATCAAGGTGCCGAGCATTCCATCATCTACCCTAACACCTAACGCCTCGCCCGG
>VALG01011934.1:0-11203 GCA_009835305.1 Ipomoea purpurea
ATTTCTTTTCCTAGTATCCCGTCATACTCATACATGTAACCGACATTCGAATCATGTAAAAGCATCAACAGTCTAACTTACAGCGAGAGCAACTGTTTCTAACGAGGAGTGGTAGGGAGTTCGAGAAAAACTGCCCCACAGTACACGCTTCCATTTCATGAATTATAGTTGTCCCATTGAACCTATAGTCAGCTAGTTGGGTATCCACTTTAGAACTTTTATCCTAAGGCTTAGACCATTCCCTCGTTCCACTTCTCCACAACTATTTGTTACCCTTCGGTTAGCGAGTTACGGCCGCTACGTTAACTTTGACATTCACGTAGTCAATAGGAAACCCCATTGCTGATAAATTTTTAAGGTATGTATCTCTTGCGACTTATAAGTCTAGACCTTACCATCCACATTGATAACTGTGTACTTAACCACATTTTTGGCTGACTATCCGCAATGCACACAAATTGGGGGGGTAGCGATGTTCACACTTAGGAAACATTCCCGAAACTGGCAAGCATTCCGCCTACTCGCTCGCGACACGAGTGTAGGCTCTCAACTTTAGATCCCGTCGGATCTTAGTATCACAAATCATTTTCGAGAATTTTTCATCCAAACCGACGTACTGTGCCTACGTAAAGACGTAGTCCTTTTGAGGACTTAGGTCCTTTGATATCCGGCTATACTTCCAATGTACGGCTAGATATCCCACGTTTGTTGCAGTCCAAAGTCACGAGCATACTTGAGTATCTCATAACTGTCACTATTGCAACCATTTGCGGAACCGTATACCGCGGTCTAGCACTTTAAGAGGAAGAGCCTATATAAGGTATGTATATGGGTGATTACTATTCAACCCGTCTCGTACATCATTCAAATTACCTTCACAATGGTAGTAAGGAAACACTGTGTATTGTCTCGATGACTACGCGTCTGTCCAACTTCTTGGCAAAAGTATCTATGCTACACAGACCTAAAAGTATCTTAAACATAAACGACATTTGATATCGTGGATTAATGAATAAATCATACACAAATACTAAATCTGGTAATAAGGTGTAAATTACTCCGTGAGTATAGAGATTAATTGCCCGCCCAATGGTCTACAACTGCACATTATAGTATTGCATAAGTTTGAGCGATGTAAAAGTAAATTCTAAAGTCAGAGAGTCTAAGAGTACGCCACCGTCTCACAAGTGTGTGGTCATTCTTCACAATGTTCGCGACGAGGGAAAGTCTAATTCTTATTATCACAGCACGCCCACAACAAGCGAGAACCTATGGCTTCTATACATCACTTGAATGATTTGCATTTACCACCTCTACTAAAATACTGGTTCCATCTTAAACCTGCTAACGCGAAATGTGTATTAGACCTATCGACTACTATACTCTTCTTCACACTAACCATCGTGCACAGCACACACATAACAATATTTGTGATCGGCAATGTCATCAAATCATCATCGGTTGGAGTGATTATATACTATGAGTATGACGTGTTTGATAGATATGAGGTCCTGGGAAAGAAGCGTGCTAACACCCAAGTTGAAAATTATAATCGTTTGGATGTATTATAGTCCCGACCACACGCGTAATAAGGTGATACGTAGATAAGAATGACGCCACAAAATGGGTGTTACCACTTGATAAGTCTGGTTTGCCGATGACCCAACTCACAGCCCAACCATTCCGAGTCCAGAAAACACTTCAGTTTTCTTAATTCAAAATTTCTAACTGTCATATTTCATTATGTATGCAAGACCTAAATAGTCATAACAAACAAATACACACATGACTTAGTAATATTAATAATAAGATAATCTAATCCTAACCAACAAACAAGATAAACATAATATAATATAATTCTAACAAACAAATCTAATAACAATTTTGAGATAATCATCCTGAATTAATATATAAAACTAATTCTAAATATTCTAACTTCCAATTATTGATTCCGTGCCGGCAACAACCGCCATCAATCTTTTGCCACGACTTCCAAAATACTTCATCGCGGACCTCGAGCTGGCCATCTCCATCATTTTGAATTTTCTTTGCAGACTCTAAAGCACCATCACTACAACACCCTTTCAATGAATTAGGTAAGGCATGGACTCCAGAAAGGCACTCATACGGCAGTGATACAAGCACTGGTATTGTTTACCCAGACAATAAGCTTGGGATGGTGAACTCGCTGTCTTTCCATTAGAATATTTTGATCTCTGAAGACTAACACTTTAATTTTGGAACCTCTTCATTGTTCCACTCCCACCTGAAAATCAAAGGCAAAGGACGATTCTAGTTGGAGAGTTTCGAGGTTACGGTAGCCTTCAAGGATGGTCAGTCATCTCCAATTTCATCCAAGTCTCAGAAATTTCAACTTCTTGAGCTTTCGGTGGAAATCATATGGTTTTGGAATATAAACTAAAACATTCCTTAACGATGAATATCCATAAAACTTGATGTTTTCGAGTTGTTCCAAATGGCTTAAAATATGGAGCAAAGTCAATGGAGCTAATCTCACTGCATTTGGGCTCTTCATATCTTACCCCCAATTTCTTTACATTCGGAATCCTCACCATCAACGCTTCATTATTGCACAAAAGTCACTTAACCACAAAAGTGTTGTCAGATTCTCCAATATCAAAATCTTCTTCTTCATCTTTAAAATGAAATGAAGGGCGATGACCAAAAATGCGAAGCTGCCTTAATTGTGGTGTCTTTGGAAGGGTTAAGCATACTTGTATCAGTGTCATAACCAACGCAGAATCAACGTTTGTAGATTTTTCAAGCTGCTTAAAATCGAGAAGGAAACAGGTAATAACCAATGTACAAAGCTAGATACCTCAACTGACTTAAGTTATTTATCAAACAGATGAAGGGAAAAAAGGAAATAAAATTCAAGTAGGTCAAGTACTTGAATTGATGCAAACAAGTTATAGCTAACGGATCGGACTTCTTCCATGAATTTGATTCTATATTTAGATGGAAAAAAAAGGAATGGGATTTTGGAGTGTCCCATGCTCAAAACCTGAACGACTCAATATTAGAAATGATTGTAGGCTTACCCAAAAATTGCCATTTTCTTGACTTATTTTTTTGGACTGTCCAACTTGAAACTTTCATCAATGACATGCAATATATTTTTGCCTTTAGCTAGTCTCAAGCACATCTCACGGGTAGATCAATGCATCTTACACGTCTTTATTCTTCCACTCCATTCCCCTTTTTTCCACAAAATTAAATTTCTATCAATAAGATCTTGCAACTTTTGCCATGCCACTTCTTCTTTCTTGTTTGCCACCAAAGCTCATCTTCTACAAATTCCAGAGCAACCCAATGTCCAACTAATCTTCTAGCTTGAATCTTATAATCTTCTGGAAATATCCCTAAATATAAGAAACAAGTCTTCAAATTTTCAGGCAAGTGGTTGTAACTCAATAAAAGTATTTCCTCACAATTTTGCTCCTCATATAAAGTTGATGATAATGCTTCAGAGTTGGCAACATTTTCCCAATCTTCCACCTTCATTTCAGCTTTGGATAGAATCCCAGCAATCACCATAATTGAGAGGTAATCCTTTGCATTTCATCACAATATCTCTCCCAATTTTCTCAATTCATTAGAAGGAGGACAGATTCTTGTTTTGCAAATACTGTTTGCAAAAAAGATCCAACTTTCTTCTTTGCTTAGGGTAGGCATGCTAAATGGGAGACGACCAGAACTAGCATGAGTAGCCACATATGTGAGTCGAGTTGTTAACAATACTCGACTCCCATTTCTCTTTTTTGGGAAGCATATCTGCAAATCATTCCAAACTTGTGTACTCCATATGTCATCTATTACAATTAGATACCTCTTCCCCAGCAACAACTTACGGACTTTTCCTTGAGTTCGAAGGTTCCTTCAGATTGCCCTTCGGTTGGAGACGAAGCTTCATTTGATTGGAGGAGCAGCGTTTGGAGCAAATCATCCAAGGAATAAGATTGAGACACAGTAATCCATGCTTGAAAGTCAAAATGGCGCTTGATGCGTTCATCTTCATATACACTTTTTGCTAAAGTTGTCTTCCCGATACCTCCCATTCCTGTGATGGAGATGACTTCTGTTTCTTTAATTGACGGGTTTGTGAGCTTCTCCTTAATTTCGGCCAATGCATTGGTGTTACCCAACATGAACACTTGTTGGGCACTGCGCAAGAAGCACCCTGACGAACACTTGTGGAAGTTGTTTTGGTGGCCATTGAGAATTGAGATGAAGGGAAAGTAATTGAAGAATGAATTGAAGCTCAGCTCTCCCAGTAGTGTCTCTCACTCTTTCTTTTTCTATATCTGCGTATTGAGATTATTGATGATGGCCAAGATGCACCACAGTATTTACTTAGCCGGCCGGGGTCCACACGGTTTGAGGTAGCTAATAAGCAATTATTTTACATTTCAAAATGCTTAAACCGTGTTGACCCTAAGTTTGGCCGGTAAGGGTGTGCATGGTTGAAATTCCTCAATAAAAATGTTAGTGTCATTCGAATAAATGAGATTATTTTTTTGAGGGTTTGAAGCCTAAACGGCTTAGTATTAAATTATAAAATGTTTTTATCAAATTATGAAAGATATGAGTATATGAGAATGGAGTATTTAGTTGAATAATTTTAGGACAAAGTAGTTAGAATAGATTGAATATGTCTTAAAGGGACAAAATGTGGGGTATTTATATAGAATAAATCCCTAATTGCCCAACCTAAACCGGAGGGTGGTTGCATCTCCAGTGTTGACCGCATCCGAGTCGAGACTGGGTCCGCGGGTCAGGCGAGTCGAGCTCAACATGGTCGAGGTGCCTTGGGCCGAGCACGGGGCTCAACCTCGGGGCCCCAAGTTCATTCCATACTTCCTTGCTTCGCTTTCTCGAGTCAGTTTGCTCCGATCATAATATATCCATCATTCAGACTTGAAGCTCTGAACAACTTGTAAGGAATATAATTATTAAAGTGTTTGTTGTATTTACATTAATTTATAAATTCATGTAATTTTAATTACAAATCAAATCAACATCAACATAATTATTAAATTAGTCAACATAATTAACATGTCTATATCATAAATTTATAAATATTACATATATTATATATTATACCTCTATCTCTATCTCTATCTCTCTATCTCTCTATATATATTAAAGCAAAATGATAATGGAAATATTTTCCCTAATCATAATCATCATAAATAATTAAATAAAGATGAAAAAAAATCAAAGTGAATAATAAGCAAAAAGATTTTAGTGCATTAGATTCTGAAATTTTAGTTCATTCATTCTGGAATTTTTAGTTCATAGATTAGATTATGGAATTTTAGTTCATCGATTCTGGAATTTTAGTTCATATGTTGTTGTTGAAAATCGAAACTGAATTTTTTTTTTTAAGTGAGACCCGCGTTTTTAATAAAACGACGTCGTTTTTGCATCCGTATGCATCATGCATAGTGCATACAGAAGCACAGCATAATTTGCCGTTGTTGGATGAAGCTAAGGTTTGTGCAGAAGATTTCTGCGGTGAAGGATGTGATGCCTTCAACTGAGAAACTAGCGGAGTTTGCAAAGACGATGTTTACCCATATGAAGCCCCAATCTTAATTGATTGCTTCAGAATTGAGATGTATAGTAGTCTGCTACTCTGTTGCTCATCTTGTGAGTTCAACCATGTATCTTTGCATTGAGATCTCCTACTTATTGTTCTGCTTCTCAAATTTGCTGCTTAAGTTCAACCAATTTCTTATTTACCTATTAATAATTTTGAACTTATAAATTTCATTATCACATAGAAAAATTCCAAATACAGTTAACCCTAATTAAAATGTAGTAGATTCACTCAAAATAATATTCAAAATGATTTTTTTTTTGAAAACTAATTTTAAAAAATTTACAAAATTCTTGTCAACAACTGTTATGTAGTGTGATGACACTGCTGTTACCATTCTAAATGGGTGGTCACAGGTTTGTCACAGGATCAAACCAGATAGTGTGACCAATGATTCTTTGGGGAGCACTCCCAGGTTTGAAGGGAACAATTTTTCAGCTCAAAATGAAACCACAAATTGGTAAGGAAAAGGAAGAATACATGCATTGCAAAACCAAAACAATGATGTGAATTTTCTAACCTTGAATGATTAAATCACAATTGGGGGTGTTTGCTAAATCGTTGTTAGCTTATTTGGATTAGTGGGTATAACTAGTTGATGGCATTAGCTATTTGTAGAAAAGTGTTTGGTAAATTAGATGTTAGTTGTTAGTTTGATTACATACAATTGAAATTTCTCAAAAAAGCTAATTGAAAAAGCTATTTTGAGTAGCTTTTAAATTTTAGCATTTTAGAGCAAAAAATTGTAACAAAAGACTAATTAATCAAACACTCATGTTGTATTCAAAAAAAAAAAAATCAAACACTCATGTTGATTAATTAATAAAGTTACTTAAATTTTATGCCGTGCATCGCACGGGACAAAAACTAGTGATTAAATAAGTCAAAATTAACTAATAAGCTAACCATTTTACCAAATAGGGCCAATATAATTGAGAAACCATAGGATTCATTCTGGGAGATCAGAGTAGGTGGCAGGCGAGGAGAGCTAAGAGGCGGTATGTATGGATGATTGCTTCAGATGAGTTGATATGATGCTCTTGAAACTGTGTTGCAAAGTAAGAAACAGTGTTAGACTGGCAATCCAAATGTACTACATGGAGCAAATGCTCGTATGGGTAGCTCAACTTGTTACAAAAGTAAATTAAAATTTGTAATAAGAGATCAACGATTATATCGAGTCTCACCAGTTACAACGTAAGAACAACCTTTCAAAATGAGGACGCTCCTAAGCATCTGGGGTGTTGGTTCCACCTTTTGTCACAAGTATATGGATCTGATATTGCAAAGAGTAAATGTAAATTATAAAATAAGACAGTCTAAGTAAAAGAAACATGTGTATAACCTAATAAGTAACAATAACCAAATACCTTAATAGCGGACCTCGAGCATGTCATCTCCAACTCCATTTTGAATTTTCTTTGCAGACTCTAAAAACATCACCAATACACCCTTCCAAATGAATTAGCTTAAGGCCATGGACATCCAGAGAGGCACTCATAAGGAGTGATCCAAGCTATGGCAACTCTTTATCACCAGACACTCAAGGCTTGGGAAAGAGAAATAGCAGTCTATCCATCTGCAAAGACTTTGTTCTTTGAAGACTAACACTTTCAATTTTGGAAACCCCTCTTCAACTTGTTCCCACTCGGTCTTTGAATCATCAAAGGCATCCCTTTCTAGTTGGAGAACTTGGAGGTTAGGTAGCCTTCCAAGGATGGTCATCATCTCCAATTTCATCCAAGTCTCAGAAAATTTCAACTTCTTGAGCTTCGGTGGAAAATCATATGGTTTTGGAATATAAACTAGCCCAACATTCCTTAACAATGGATATCCATAAAACTTGATGTTTTCGAGTTGTTCCAAATGGCTTAAAGTATGGAGCAAATCAATGGGATGCTTTTGACTGTCCTTGTATTTAGGAAATTCATATCTTACCCCCAATTTCTTTACATTCGGAATCCTCACCATCAACGCTTTATTTTTGCAACAAAAGTCACTTAACCACAAAAGCGTTGTCAGATTCTCCAAAATGTGAAGCTCCCTTAATTGCCAATTAGCTTCTTCTACTTCAAAAGGAAATAAAATTCTACTAAGGTTAAACTCCCTTAATTGCGAATTCGCTTCTTCTTCTTCTTCAAAATGAAATGAAGTGTTATTCAAAATGCGAAGTTGCCTTAACTGTGGTGTCAATGGAAGGGTTAAGTATACTACATCAGGTTCTGCACTACGCACAATCAACGTTTGTAGATTTTTAAAGTTGCTTGAAATCGAGAAGTAATAAGAAAATTCACCAATGTTCAAAGCTAGATACCTCAACTGACTTACTTTATTTGTCCGAAAAGAGAAAGTGAAAGAGAACAAAGAAGTTGAAGTATGTCAAGTACTTGAATTGAAGTTGATTCGAACAAGCCACGGGTTTTGTAGATCGAACATCTTCCATGGGATTCGAATCTATATGTAGATGGAAATATAGCAAGAAGGGAATGACATTTCTGGAGTGTCCTATCGTCAAAACCTAAATGACTAATATTAGAAGTTGATTGTATGCTTACCCAAAAATTGTCATTTTCTTTGGAGGACTGTCCAACTTGAACTTGTCATCAATGACATGCAATATATTTTTGGCTAAATCAACAAAAAACAGTTATTCTCAAGGACTAAATCGATTATTACACTATTAAGGGACTACATTGATATTTCGCTAACAATTGAGGGACCAAATCGTGATTTTTCATTTTATCAAATAATACCATTTGTGATTCACTATTCAATAATCCATACAAACTCAATACCAGCATTGGGCAAATTATTGTGTGGACCGTGATCCACACAATGTTATATGAACCATAACAAAAAGTACATTTTTAATATACTAAATGTACATTATACAATATAATGTACACTCAGAACAAAAATAATTTACATCCCCTGAATACAATGTACATTATTTTGTACTGAATGTACATTATTTTACAGTAGACAAAATATGGCCCATACAACTTGTGGGGACATGGTCCACACAATAATGATTGCTAACATTGTCCCTTGACTTGGGAAGCACTCCCAGGTTTGAAGGGAACAATTTTTCAGCTCAAAATGAAACCACAATTTGTTAAGTAAAAGGAAAAATAAGGTTTAATGCAAAACCAAAACAAAGATGTAATTTTCTAATAACCTTAAATCACAACAAAATTGAGAGAGCTTAGGATTTGTTTTGGGAGAGTAGATGGCAAGGGAGCTAAGAGGTATGTATGGGCGATTGCTTCGGTTGATATGATGCTGGAGTCATCAAACTTACCTTCAAAGTGGTAGAAGAACATGTGATGCTATGCTTGTTTTTTCAGTCTCTTCAATCTGTCTTGCAAATTAAAGTAGTTGAAATAAGAAATAGTGTTAGACTAATTAACAATCCAAATGTATATGGAGTATAGAAGATAATGTGCTTGCATGGGTAGCTCAGTGGTCATAGATGTAAAGTTTGAAAAGAATGATTAGGGATCGAGTCTCACCTCCCACTGTGGGAGACTCCACTCAATAGTGAGCGGATACCCAAGAAGTTGCTTATTGCGAACCTCGAGCTGGCCATCTCCATCATTTTGAATTTTCTTTGCAGACTCTAAAACACCAGCACTATAACACCATTCCAAATGAATTAGCTTAAGGCATGGACATCCAGAAAGACACTCATAAGGGAGTGATTCCAAGTGATCGGAATTGTTTAGCACCAGGCACTCAAGGCTTGGGAAAGTGAAAATCGTTGTCCTTCCATCGACGAAGCCTTTGACCTCTGAAGACTAACACTTTCAATTTTGGAAATCCCTCTTCAACTTGTTCCCACTCGGTCTCTGAATCATCAAAGGCATCCCATTCTAGTTGGAGAATTTCAAGGTTAGGTAGCCTTCCAAGGATGGTCATGATCTCCAATTTCATCCTAGTCTCAGAAAATTTCAATTTTTTGAGCCTCGGTGGAAAATCATATGGTTTTGGAATATAAAGTAGCCCCAATTTTCTTTAACCATGGATTTCCATAAAAACTTGATTGTTTTCGAGTTGTTTCAAATGACTTAAAGTGTGGAGCAAGTCAATGGGATGCCTACTCTTCCAGCGTTTCAAAAATTCATATCTTACCCCCAATTTCTTTACATTCGGAATTCTCACCATCAACGCTTCATTTGTGCAACAAAAGTCACTTAACCACAAAAGCGTTGTCAGATTCTCCAATATCAAATGGTCTTCTTTATTTTAAAATGAAATGAAGATCTATTCAAAATGCAAAGCTTCCTTAATTGTGGTGTCTTTGGAAGGGTTGAGTAGTATACTACAAAAGTATCACTATGCAGAATCAACGTTTGTAGATTTTTCAAGTTGTTTAAAATCGACAAGGAAGCAGTAAATGCACCAATGTACAAAAGCAGAATACCTCAACTCACTTAAGCTATTTATCAAAAGAGATGAAGGCAAAAATAGGGAAAAATAAAAGTTCAACGTAGGTCAAGTACTTGAAAATGATGTTGATGTGAACAATCCCATTGGAAAGGATCGAACACTTCTTCTATGGGATTTGAAATCTATATTTAGATGGAAACATAGCAAGAAAGAATGGCATTTCTGGAGTGTCCTACGATCAAAACCTAAATGACTAATATGACAAGGAATACTTATAAATTGATTGTAGGCTTTACCCAAAAATTGCCATTTCTTGACTTATTTCTTCGGAGAACTGTCCAACTTGAAACTTGTCATCAATGACATGCAATATATTTTTGCCTTTAGCTAGTCTCAAGCACATCTCACGCGTAAGATCATGCATCTTACACGTCTTTATTTTTCCACTATTTTTCCACCCAAAACTAAATTTCGCATCAATAAGATCTTGCAACTTTTGCCATGCACTTCTTCTTTCTTGTTGGCCACCAAAAGCCTCGTCTTCTACAAATTCAGAAGAGAAAGAGCAACCCAATGTCCAACTAATCTTTTTCAACTGATTCTAATCTTCCCTGGAAATACTCCTAAATATAAGAAGCAAGTCTCAAATTCAGGCATGTGGTTGGAACTCAATAAAATATTTCTCACAATTTGCTCATATAAAGTGCATGATAATGCTCCTCAGAGCTGCAAACATTTCCCAATCTTCACCTCATGTCAGCTTTGGATAGAATCCAGCAACACCATAATTGAGAGTGTAATCCTTTGCATTTCACACAATATCTCTCCAATTTATCTCAAATTCATTAGAAGGAGGACAAGCATTTTGTTTCCAAATACTTGTTGCAAAAACAACCAAACGATCTCCCAAAATTTCTATCTATTGCTACTAGGTAAGGCATGCAAATAAAATGGGAGCCACCAGAACACCAGAGCTAGCCACATAGTGAGCGAATGTTGTTAACAATACCGACTCCATTTCTCTTTGCTGTGATAGCATATCTGCAAATCATTCCCAACGACTTGCTGACTCCATATGCAATCTATTGCCCAATTAGATACCTATTGCCAGCAAACAACTTACGCGAGTTGTATCCTTGAGTGGAGCGTTTCTGCAGATTGCTCCTTCTGTTGGAAGAACAACCTACAATA
>VALG01011938.1:0-11055 GCA_009835305.1 Ipomoea purpurea
TTCAGATACATTTCTCATCCCACATAATCTATGACTCACAAACTACTCTATAAGGAACAGGATACAGAAAAGAATTTCTAAAGGTTCTTGATTACACATAATTTACTATTGATAGACAGTTGCAAAAAATCACGCCTAGGCGTCCACCTTAGGCACTCTAGGCACCTCAGGTGGTCCTCCGGACGCCTAAAAGACCCTAGCGATTTTTTCAACATTGCTTTTGATCCTCAAATATGGTGACTGGTTTTCCTTTGACTACCATTTTGTTAGAAAGATCAGAGTTGCAATTATATTTTCACATAACTACTAAGTTTGAAAATTCATGTGTTTATTAGTGTGAGGGAAATTAAAACTCATTCAATGGAATTGCAATTTTTTCACTTTGTGGAATTAGAAATTCCATGACCCCTTAGAATTTACAATTTTAAGAAACAAAAAAAATCTCACTCTTCCTAACAACAACAAATTATTATAATTTATGTGTTCTTCTATTATTCTAATTTACTATAATTTCTTATAATTAATTTAATTTATAATTATAATATTTTTTATACTGAATAATAATAATATCATAAAATTTATTATTATATTATTATTATTATTACTATTTTTTTTAAGTATTATTAATGAGCATTTTAGTTTAATACGACTTATTCAATTTCTAAATTCATTGTATGGCTCTGTTTGACAGTGCTTATTTAGGAGCTTATATGCTTATTTTAAGCTAATAATAATTATAAGCTTTGTTTGGTAATGTTCCCAAAATAAGAGCTTATTTTGGAACGCTACTTTAGATAGCGTTTCAAAATAAGCTTCTAGCTTCCTAATTTTTTTTCCATCTTTATCCTTATTATTTTAAAGAAATGACATAATTTACCCTTCCCAATTAAAACCCTTTTCTCTTCTCCTTTTATTCGCAACTTTCACCTTTCACCGCAAGATATTATTATTATTATTATTATTATTATTATTTATATTTATTATTATATTATTATTATTATTATTATTATTATTATTATTATTATTATGAGATTTGCAACCAATTATTGCTACGTCATTATGAGATGCAAGATCATGATTATGCTAATAGTTTATTTCAAAATGTTATTTTTTTTTAAAGACAAAATGTAAAATTTTAATATGTAATAAACTAATTAAATTTTATGAAGATGTCTTTTTTAGTCTTTTTTACATTTATCAGCTTATCAAAAAGTTAATTTTACCTAACACTTTCAATCATAATAGCTAGCTTAACAGTTCTTCAGTTTTCAGCTCCGAGCTTAGAGTTTTTCAGTTTTCAGCTCCATTTCAGCTTTCAGCTCCGAGCTTTTTAGCTTTTTCAGCTATGTTGCAAATAGAGCCTATATATAAAACACTATAATTGAAATTTTGAGTAATTCTATTTTCATCTCCCAAACAGTAATTCAATTTTCATCAATTAATGAATGAAATTTGAAATTCTTACACCATTTCTCTTTTTATGAAATTACTTCTCTTCCGGGCTTAATTCATTCCTTTGTATTAAAACCCCCATTTGCTATCAAATATATATTAATCAAACCTAGTTAATTTAAACTTTTTGTTTTGGTTAGGTTTAATTTAAAATATTTTTAATTTATACAATTAAAAAAAAAATACTTTTTAAAGAAAATTTTTTAAATCTGATTTATTCAAACCAACAAATCAATTAATTAAATCAATGAAATTTGCAATTCTTTCTCTGGGATTACAATTTTTAAAAACCTAACTCCCGTTTGTATCAAAAAGACAAAATCCCATTTCCTATCTGTTGGTTTTAGGGTTTTCAGGCCCAGGGGAGTCCAACACAACCTTAGCTGGTGGATGCACCTTTCACAAATGATGTGTAAGTAAAGAACAAATGCTGCAATGATCTCAAGTGTATCTCCCCTTCTCCGGGTATCCACTCTCTGATGTTACAAGGGTAGAGGAGCCTTTATATGCAGGCTCCCCTCTACCGACTTGAAGGCCATTATTGGTCGACTTCAAGGCTAATTACAACTGTCGAGCCGTTGGGCGGCGTTACCAGGTCGACCAACGGCTCTTATGGATTTATAACCTTGACCGGTTATCCCTTAATATCTAAAACGGCTCTTGAGCCGGTTTCCTTTTGAATGAACGCTTCTTTACAAGGTTCTCTTGACGGCCCCTTGGCGCCGAGTCTTTTCTTGGGCCTTGGGCCTGGCCCGACTCCCGGACTTCGGCCCCAAGATCTCTCTGGTTTCTTCAAACGGCTTCGGTTGAATCTTTGCTTGGCCCTGGGCGACCCCTGGGCCTGGCCGCAAGCACTCGCCAGGCCTCTTTCGACGCTGGCCCAACGTCCTTTAACCTGGATCCCTCTCTTGGGCCAATGTTTTTGGGCCGGGGTCCTCACCCATCAACTATTCCCTCAACTATTATCCATACCCGGTCCCGCTAACCCGGGATTTGGAAAGTAGTAACCGATCGCTTCTCTTAATCACCGGATCCCTACAATGGGAAAAATAGCTCCTGTAACGCCCCGATTTCTTGCCATTTTCCACGGATTTCAACGGACCGTGTTTGGGATTCCTCCTGCTCCGCGGTAGCTCCCGATAAAATGGCCTTTTACTCCCTTCTCTCATTTCTCACTGATTAAGCATGGCCTCAACCTCTGAAGGGAAGTGCAGATCAAGACTTCGGTCCTCCTTCGACACCCCCTCCCCTTCGAAGCGGACTCGACCTGAGAAGGGAAACTAAAAAAAGCGCCATCGACCGACTCTCAGAGGTCTCCAGCTGGTCAACCTCCTTGGTTCTTCGCCGCCAACTCCACCTCGACGCGAGATCGCTCCATCCTTCGCTTCAATCCCGCCGCCTCCACCACTGCTTAGGTGACTCCTAGGCGGTCCTTCGTGAAGGTGGCCCGTCCCTGAGCCAGTTATTTTTCGCATGAGTTTCTCCATCCCACTAGATGACTTGATGGCCGGTTTACGGCCTAATGGATGACGAGGATTATGTTCGCTATCTGGAAACATACCCGGATGACGAGGACCGGTAGTACCTCCGCTCCATGCTGGCCTTCTGGGATTCGTTCTGCCCGTCTCCCCCTGGACCATCGGGGGGATTCTTTGGGAGCGATTCCTCCTCGCCCAGCGAGTGACCACCCAGGCCAGGGTCGGCTCTCGTGTTTTCCGAGGGGTCTTTGTAACACCCCGTGTTACGACCTTCAATCCCGGATAAATTATTTAATTAATCCGCTAATAATAATTAAATAGCATTTAATTAGTTAGGGTTTCCCTTTAATTATTAAATAGGTCCACCATGAACCGTGGACCCTTGCCTAAATTAGAGGCTTAAGCCTATTAGGAATAAAGAAAGTAACCTTTTACTATTCGATCCTAATAGGAATCCTAGACCCTTTATCTATTAGAATAAAAGGAAGTAGCCTTTTACTATTCAGATTACGATAGGAATCCCTTTAATTAATATTCCAAATGGGAGATCTTCCTTTAAAACCCTTATAAAGGAATTATAAACCCATACATTCAGGCCCTAATTAGGAGTCTTATAAATATATAAATAGGGAAATTAGGAGGCACCTAGAATTCCCACCACAATAATCTCTCACCACCCAAGAGTTCCAATAATTCCCTAGGAGAAAATCAAGAAAGCAAGAAAGCTTAAAGAAAAGATCCTTCATAGCCAAGGAATTAATTAAGGCTAAGAGGGTAACCCATGTCTCAACAAAACCTATTTTCATAGTTATGATTTCCCTTAGGGTTTCCCCATATTATTGTGTATTGATGGATTGTGATGTTATTATTGATGATTGATGTAATGATCCCATGGGGGATCTTGATAATCTTGATATTGGGAGTTCTTGATAATTATGTGTTCTTGATGATTATATGGAGTTCTTGATGATTATATGATGTTCTTGATAGTTTGTATGATATTCTTGATTTATGTGTTATTCTTACCGAATCTTGTAATTAGAAGACGAATCGTATTCTTGTTGAATGTAAAAGTGATTAGAACCCTAGGTTGTATCGTATGATATTATTCTTGGTTATCGGGTGGGGAAATCGCATGTTTGGTGTTGATTATGTTTAGAAAAGCATGATAGGTTATGTGTCGTTCGTTTCCCGTATTTGATCCGTTAATTGTCTACGTGTTGTTATAATTATGTTTAAAATGTCTAAGCATGGTTTCGGGTTCCACAAAGGTTCCCGGGGCGTTCGTATAACGAAAAGAGTCAGTGGGGGGGTAGGTGGGGGTAGGGGACCCGCCACCTACCCACGACCGATTGGGCAGCCCGGCAGCGGGCAGCTGCCCGCCGCCACCCGCTGCCGGAACAGTATTTCCCGGCGCAGCCGGCGGTGGCCCCACCCCACCGGCTACCCGCTGGAATTTCCCCCTTCCGGGATTCCGGCTTCCCCGTTTGATGTCTCCCCCCAACCCCCGTGGTGTCCCAAACGTATTCTGTCTATCGTGTTGTGTCTAGTTTGATATTTCGGGTACCATTCGGTAGGTTTTATGATCTTATAATTGCATACTAGTTGAATTGGTATCCCGTTGACCTAGGTGGAAGGAGTATGCCACCCGTTAGGACTATCTAGTATGTGAAGGATCACGCATAGGTTTTTGTTATACGCTTTCTCCCCCTTCCCAATGTGTAAGTGGTTGCATGTGCTTGTTATGTGTTATGTGTGCATGAATACCCAATTCGGTTGCGATCGGATGGTTATTCCTGAGCTGCGGATTCAGAAGCTGGCCTTGCGGTTAAATCATTGATACTCTTGGGCCTGCGGTCCACCGTTGGTTGCGATCCCAAACGTTCTACATGAGCTGCGGGTTCATATTTCTGGCTGCGGTCCAGATGACAATTCTCTTGGGCTGCGGTCCACTGTTTGGTTGCGATCAAACATTATGATGAGCTGCGGTTCATCGGTCGGTTGCGATCGACCCTCTGTGTTGCTATACGGGGCAGGGTGCTGCCGGGCCCGTGTCAAGCCTATATGCGCTGACCCTCATGTATGGGCATGCGATTGGTCCTGTGGCGCCGACAAAGAGTGCTTGTGTGTGAGACATTGATGAGTTGTGATTATGAGTTCTTGGGGTGTGACTATGGGGTTTATGTTGGGGTTTGTATATGTGGGGTTATGACTATGAACTGTGTGCCGCTTTACCTGTCTTTGCCTGTTGTGAACTGGATATGCTTGTTATATCTGTGTCTGTGCTTAGCTTATCTGTCGAGTCTATTCCCGGT
Source organism: Ipomoea purpurea (assembly GCA_009835305.1). NCBI lineage: Eukaryota > Viridiplantae > Streptophyta > Magnoliopsida > Solanales > Convolvulaceae > Ipomoea > Ipomoea purpurea. Next base: position 5,246 of record VALG01011938.1, read on the forward strand.
TTTAAAAGCTAGAGTTCGTAGGATATATCTTCATGCTCAAAATGGTTTTCGTATATCTATATATATCTCTATATGTATTGTATTTCAACGCGTTGGAGTGGGTTACCAGCATCTCTCGCTGAACAGATATATTTTGGCTTTCAGGCACAGAAGGATAAGTCACTGGAGTGCGCTAGAACTTGGAGGTAGAAGTAGATAGTTTTCCCTTTCGGCCTGCGTGCCATGTTTATGCATTTATTTCGAGGATATTAGTTAGTTTAGCCTGTGCACTTGGGTTCTCTAGCTCAGTGTGGCATAGCACCCCGAACACTTTGTATTGTATTTTGGGATTTAATGAGATTCTACCTTTAATTATATAAGCTTTTAAAAGTCTTAAAAATCTGGGGTGTTACAAGTCTATCTTAGGAGCATTTTAGTTATCTTCGTTTGTAATAAGCTCCCCACTCATTGCACCCCTCTTTTCTTAATAAAATGTTATTCTTTCTGCTTTATTCTGCATTCCGCGCTTATTACGTCTCTTCCTTGCCGACTCGTCGAGGAGTCGGTCATATCATCAGGCCCTTTTTTTCAGCCTGACGCCTGTAAGATTCCCCCATATCTCGAGTGAATCTAATCTTTTCACCCTAGCGTGCGAATCTTGCTCTTCCTGAAGCGGATTTGATGGGACTAACTCTTGACAAAGATTCACACCATCTGTCTATCCGGCTAAGTTAATGTCAGTTATGATTCCTCTGCGATTTCCGCCTGGTATTCGCTTTCCTTAGATATATATAGGACCCCTTCATGCTATGTAAATCACCTCATTTTCAAATTCCAAAAAGCTGCAGCAACCCATGAGTTACAGAGACGGGATCGCCGCTTGTCCATTTGGCAACCAGGAGGCCATGCTCGACTAGAAGTTAGAAGCAGAGAAACTGGAATTGTCGGGCGTTTGGTGGCGACTCGACTTCAGACCCGATCGTGGTGCCTCCGGACATGCTGGACCTGATGCTTGTGGAGCCGGTCGACGTAGAGATGGAACCGGTGGTGGAGGATCCGGAACCAGAGGAGGAAGAAGTGTGGGAGGTTCCCCGCTCTTTGGCGTGGCCATGTCTCCGAGCGCCCTAGAGAAGCCCTTGCAAATGATCGACGACGGGAAGTCGGCTGTGTACCTAGATGAGGTGCTGGAACCTGAGCCGAATCCTCTCTGCTTTTCCGCCCTCAGTATTTCCTGGAGGGTCCTTCGCCCGCTCCCCATCAGAGGAAAGGAAGCCAGCCTTGATATGCTTTTCTCCTGTAACTTGCATTCGGCCGAGTTCTAGGCCTTGTACTTTTTCGTGTTTATCGAAATAAACTGTGTTTTTTCTCCATCTGGCTTTACTTTTATGCACTCTTTGACCGACTTCTGGTCCTTCCCCTGCGGGACCTTCTTGTTGAGGCGTCGCCGAATCCTGGTTGTCCGACTTTCGAGACAAAAGTCTCTTCGCGAGCCTTGCTCATGTTAACTGGTGGGCCGGGTTCAACCGATCTTTCCAGAAGCTTTCAATCTGGACCTGGTGGGCCTAGTGGCCATGACCTACAATTGGCTTCCGGCTTGGCAGGCCAGGTTACTGCCACCCGGCTCTAGCCTAGGCAACGCGCCATTTGCAGGCTAGCCTAGGCCTGAACCGTCGCCTCGTCTTTCGAGGCATTAATTACGGCGTCCTTTCACCTCTTGTCACCCTCTTTTCCTCCAACGGGAGGGTGACACGTGGCCACCTATTGGGATTCCCCCCTTTTAAATACCATCTCTTTCCCTCTTCTTCTCACTTTCTTCAAACTTTCCCCATCCTTCATCGATGCTCTTCCGGTTCTCTCTGCGTTCAACCCAGTCTCCATTCCAGGTAGGTAAATGTCTTCCTCCTCCAACTCTTCTTCCTCTCATCGTCGCTCGGCCGAGAACCCAGCGACGACTTCTCCATCGTCCTCTTCTTCTTTCTTCTCATTCTTTTTCTCTTCTTCTTGTTCTCATTCTTTTTCTCCTTCTTCTTCTTCCTCTTCCAGTCCTCATCGTATGGAAATTCCGGCAGGTTTTCCATCAGCGTCCCTTGTAAGCACCCCGTGTTACGGCCCCTAAAACCAATTATCCAAAGAAAGAATTAAATTACAATAATTAATTTGGAAAAGGCCCACCATAGTCCGTGGGCCCTCATCTCTAAAACCCAACCCCTAGCCTAAAAGGAATAGAATTAGCAATTATAGATAATTAGTTCTAATTAGGACTCCTAGGTTATATAAATAGGACATAAAGGCACCTAGAACCCCACCAACAATAATCTCTCACCACCCAAGGAGTTCCAAGAATTCCCTTAGGAGAAATCAAGAAAGAAGAAAGCTTAAAGAAAGACCCTTCATAGCCAAGGAATTAATTAAGGCTAAGAGGTAACCATGTCTCAACAAAACCTATTTTCATAGCTATGATTCCCCTCTTACGCTTTCCCCTATATTATTGTGTATTGATGATTCATTATATTGATCTTGATAATTGGTGTTATGATTCCATGGGTGAATCTTGATAATCTTGATGATGAAAACGGATTCTTGATGATTGTGCGATTCTTGATAAGACATAGGTTCTTGATGATTATGTGCTATTCTTGATGATTAAAAGATGAATTGGGTTCTTGTTAAATTGAATATGTCTAGAGCCCTAGGTTGTATCGTAAAAACTCGTATGGTTATTCTTGATGTATTGGTGGGAATTGGCGTGCTCGGGTATTAATTTATGTTTAGAAAAACATGATAGGAATATGTGGCCGTATGTTTCTTGCTTTTGATCCGTTAATGTCTATGTGTTGTTATCAATTGCGTCTGAAAGTGTCTAAGCATGGTTTCGGGGTTCCACGAAGGTTCCCGGGGCGTTATTTGTGAAAAAGAGTCAGTGGGGGGTAGGGGACCCGCCACCTACCCGCGGCCAAGTTTAGACATCACCGGCAGTGGGCAGCCGGCGGGCAGGCAACTCCCCGCCGGGCACCCGCTGCCTGGAGATCCGTCGCCGGCGGGTGACCCCCTCACCCACCGGCTACCCGCTGGAAAATATCCTACTTCGGGATTCCTGCTTCCCCGTTTGATGTTCCCCCGATCCCCGTGGCGTCCCAAACGGACTCCGTCTATCGTGCCTATGTCTAGTTTGATATTTCGGGTACCGTTCGTAGGTTGTATGAGTCTTATGTATTGCATGCTAGTTGAATTGGTATCCCGTTTGACCCTAGGTGGAAGAAGCATGAACCCCTTAGGATTATTCTTAGTATGTGAAGGGTCACGCATAGGTTTTGTTATACGTTTTCCCCCCTTCCCCAATGTGTTAATGTGGGTTGCATGTGCTTGTTATGTGTTTATGTTTGCATGATACCCCATTCGGTTGCGATTGGATTGGTTATTCCTGAGTTGCGGTTCAGAAGCTGCTGCGGTCAGATTACACACTCTTGGGCTGCGGTCCACGTTTTGGTTGCGAATCAAACGTTTCTACATGAGCTGCGGTTCATTTCCTGGCTGCGGTCAGTGACATACTCTTGGGCTGCGGTCCACTGTTTGGTTGCGATCAAACTATGATGAGCTGGCGGTTCATCGGTCGGTTGGCGATCGACCCCTCGTGTTGCAATACGGGGCATGGTGCTGCGGGGGCGTGTCAGAGCTATATGCGCTGACCCCTCATGTATGGGCATGCGATTGGTCCTGTGGCACCAACAAAGTGTGCTTATGTGATGAGATATGGATGAGTTGTCGTTATGAGTGTTTTGAGAACGTGACTTTAGGATTTTATGCTAGCAAACATATGGCTTGATTATGTTTATTGTCTGCTTATCTCTAATCTGCCGGAATTTCTAATTCCTATGCTAGTAAACTGTTTTTTAAAAATATGCCCCGCTGAATATAATTTTTTGTTGGCTTGTTGCTTTTTACCGCTTTATCTTTTGTCGAGTTCTATCCCCTGTTTTTTTTTGAACAAGCTTTTTAGCAGTTCTCTTTTTAGGATTATTATCCTTTCATTGCTTTTTTCAAATGGGGTTTTTTTTTTTTTTTTCGCTATATTCCCTTTATTATAATATTGTTTTCTTTAATTTGTATTGTAAAAAAAAATTTTTCCAAAAAACCGCGTTTTGGGGAAGTTGGGGTTTTTTTTTTTAAACCAAAAGCAATCTTTTTCTTTTTCGCTGAAACAGATTTTTTATATTTTTTTTTTTTGGCTTTTTTTTTTTTCAAAGCCACAGACGATTTAGAATTCACCTTTTTTGGAGCGCGCCTTCTAGAAGACCCGAAGCCCAAATCAGATTTTTAAGATTTAGTTTTCCAAATTTTCCCGGCCCCTGCGCGTGCCATTTTGATTAAAATTGTATTTTGATACGGTTTTTTTTTTGAGGATTTTGTAGAATTAAGCCTGTTTGCACCCGCCGATTTTTTTTTTTTCTCTAAAGTTTTTTTTTTCGGTTTTGGTTGGCCATAATAATCATATAAAAAGAAAATAAAGAAAAATTAAAATAAATTAAACCAAACCCCCATAATTTTCCCCTATTTGAATGTTTTTTTTTTTTTTGGGGATCCTAAAAAATTATCAAAATTTTTTTACCCTTTTAAATTTAAAAATATTACATCTTTTTTTTCAAAAAAAGTTGTTTCCAAAAAACTTTTTCGGGGTGTTACAGTCCCCTCTTCTTCAACCGACCCCTTCTTTCTTTTTCCCGGGGGCAGTTTTTTACCCTCCCCATGAAAAGCCCCGCTTCCCCCTTTCTTAAAAACCGACGGTGGCAAAGCTCCTGCCCGACGGCGTTTCGGACGGAACTTTTTTTTGAAGGGCCAAGTTTTTTTTTTGAAAAACTCCATCGTCCCGGCCGGGGTTGACTTTTTTTTTAACCGTTCGAGCGTTTTTAAACCGCGGCGGACTTTTTGCGCTTTTTTTAGCGGGGCGTAGGGGGCCTCCGGTTTGCCCGTTGGGGCCGATGAAATGGCCAGCGGGCGTAAAGCTTTTGGGCGGATTTGGCGGGTGGCGTTCCCTTTTTCCCGGTTTTGTCGCGGGTGGGCCCTTCCCGGCGCGGTGGTTTCCGGACGACGGTAAACGATGGGGGCCGGCGTTCCCCCGATGGGGCGTGGGTTCCCGGGCGGGCGCCTGGCGTTTCCGATTTCGGCGATTTGGTGGTTTTGAGAGGTTTTTTTTTTGGTGGCTCCTCGGGTTAGGGGGGGTGGGTTTTCGTGTGGGAGAGGGAAGAAGAAGGGAGGAAAATTTGGGGGAGAAAGAGGAAGAAAGAAGAAGCGAAGAAAAGGGGTTTTTTTTTTTTTTTTTTTTTTTTTTGAATTTTTTTGGGGGTTTTTTTTTTTTTTGTTTTTTTTGGTTTTTTTTTAAAGAGAACTTTTTTGTAGGGGGTTTTTTTTAAAAAAAACCAAAAGAAGAAAGTAAGAAAATTCCCCTTTAAAGGTTTTCAAAAAAAAAGAAACACAACCAATTTGGGCTAGTGGTTAAGAACTTTGTTTTGGTTTTTTTTTATAAAGCGGGGTCTTTTTTTTTCTTTTTTTGGTGGTGTGTTAAGTCCCTCCTTTTTTTTTTTGTCTTTTTTTTTTTTTTCCCTTTTAAAAATTTTTTCAAAAAAAAATCAATTTTTTAAAAAAGTGGGGGGAAAAAAAGGCTTTTGAAGTTTTTTGATGAACTAACTTTTTGTTGTTTTTTTTTTTAAAAAACTTTGTTGTTTGGATTTTTTGATTTCCAACGAAATTTCTTTTTTTTTTTAAAATTCAATAAATGCTTTTTCAAAAATAAAAAAATTAGCTTAAAGCTTTTTTTTTTTTTTTAAAGTAGAAAA
>VALG01011940.1:0-10452 GCA_009835305.1 Ipomoea purpurea
TGGATCTCATTCATTTTGATATTAAAGCATTCATTCTATTATCATTATCAAAGGCACAACAGACGGAATATGCATCAGCGACTAAAATCATCAGGCTTTTTCTCTCAGGAGAGATTTCTAATAGGAGAATTTCAGAATTTTTATTTGATACCTGCTTCGAAGAATCTCAAAGCCGGTTGTCTGGTTCGGTCCTGCGGGTAGGACACGTGGTAGCAGGGGGGATTGAGCTGGTCTCTCGACGACGTGAGACCTCGTCTTTGATTCGGGAAGAGCGCGCCGTCATCTGCTGCAAAGTATTGAAGAAACGCCCCAGCACGCATTCTCCATCTGCGGGGCTCTGGAACTAGATGTTGGGCTTACATCAGATCACTGGGCGTTCCGCAGGCCAGCAACAATTTTCGCTCACTGCGTGTCCTTATCTTCAGACCAATTCAACCATATAGAAACTCTGGATAATAATCAGCGTCTGATTGTAACAACCCCGTGTTACGGCCACCTAAATTAAATTAATTAATTTATCACCACCACTAAAAGCAATCCCCCACTCCCGATTACGAGTAATAGAATTTTAACAACCTATACCAACTTTTTAGACGCCACCTATTATTAGGATCTCTTGTTCGTATATAAAATAGGGGACATAGGAGGCCCCTAGATACTTACACCACAATAATCTTCTCACCACACAAGAAGTTCCAAGAAAGCTTAAAGAAAGAGACCCTGCATTATAGGTAAGGAAATTAATTAAGGCTAAGAGTAACCATATCTTCAACAAAACCTTATTTTCTTCGCTATAACATCCCGGTTCCTTGGGGCCTTCTCTCATATATTCTCTGTGCTTTGATCGAATGTTACTATGATTATTTGTGTTATGTTCTTTGATGTTGATAGATAGATTTTTATATCCATTCTTAAGCCGACCCGTTTATCTTTGATAGTTCTTCTGATGTATAAAAAGAAATTCTTGATTTTGATGTTTGATGATTCTTGATGAATCCTTGATATTTCTTTGGATAGTGTTATATTGGATCTTGGTGGGATTTTGGGGTGGATTAGAGCCATAGGTTGGATTGGGACTTTGTATTGTGGATTGTTCCTTGAGTTTATATATTCGGTGGGGTGGGAATAATCGCTTGTCGTGGGTTTTTTATATTTAGAAGTTGTGTTAAATAGGATGAGTCCTTGTTGATTCCCCCGTGGCTTGTTAAGATCCGTGTAATTGCAGCTACGTTGGGTGTCTGCTAACACACCGAAATTTTTCAACTTTTAAGAACTTTATAAATTAAAGTAAATATCTCATAGTATTCCAAAAAACATAACTAATAAAGAGGTGCGGAGCGTGCTATGCCACACCTAAGGGCCAGAGGACTTAGGGTGTACAGGCTATTAACCTTAAATCCTCAATAATGTCAAATACATAAGCATGGCACGCAGGGAAAGGGAAACTATCTTACTTCTACACTCGGCTCTCTAGCGCGCTCCAGGTGCTACTCATCCTGTGCCTGAAAGCCAAATATATCTGTTCGCGAGAGATGCTGGTAACCCATCCAACGCGTTGAAATACAATACATATAGATATATATAGATATAAGAAAACCATTTTGAAGCATAATGGGAAGATGCGTATTATTCCTAGGACTCTAGCTTTAAACCGGGGATAGACTCGACAAGGTAGGGGCTTTAAACACATCAATTAACAATGTAAGCAGTTTTAAATAGAGATAACATCACAAGGGAAGCCACAACTCCAGGTCTCTTTCTCAATACGCATCGATTCATCTCATACATGTCGATCATCACAACATCACATCATCAATTACTCAATGATGGTGCCCACGAGACAATCGCCTTGCCCCGAACGATGATGGTCAATGCATATAGCATTAAACGGCCCGCAACACCTACCCTCATAATACGCGTTATGAGGAGGAGTTGATTGCAAACCAACCGGCTTTTAAACGTTGACGAACTCAACCGTTGGTCACCGATTATTACACCACTGACGCACTCACGTGCGGAATGGGACCGCAAGATACCCTTTTTTTACAAGGGGAACATACGACCGCGTAACACATCGCCGGATGGGTACGCCGGTGGTTACCATTAGCGGATCCAGCCCGGACACACCGCAGAGCTCATACTCAGCGCGGGTGGGCGAAGATCCCAAATAGGAGACTAATGGCCCTACACACCTCGGGTCCCAAGTTCTGTGGGTCGCCAGCCACCGTGTAGCCCTACACGGGCGCCTGCGATAATGCTCGGGATCGGTTGGACTACAGGCCTTCCTCGGGCGTTATCTGGCCTTACACACCGTCCTGGCGCGATTCAGTCCGGTGAGGTCCATTAGCACCGAGGACCCATAGTTGGACCGCCAGCCCAAGAAATGAATCACTGGACCGCAGGCCAGGGGATATTTTGAACCGCAGCTCCATAAGTGAACCATCAGTGGGACCGCCAGCCCTTTATATAAGTATTTATATACTTGGACCGTCGCCCAACCGCAACTGGTTAATAGCTGTTATGTTCTCAAACCCATCCAACTGCGGCTTTCGTATAGCACAAAGAAACTGGATCGCAACCAAATTGGGGATCATGCATCACATAACACATTGGAGCACATAGTAGCACCATTTTAGGGAGGGTGGGGGAGCATAAAAAAGCTTTACGTGTGATCATTCGCTATACTAAGAATTCATTCCCGAAGGGTTCAGTTACGTCTTTCCACCGTAGTCGGACGGGCTCGATTGTAACTAGCATTGGGGGATTCCTAAGGAATTACTAACCTACGAACGGGTTGGCCCGAAACATCAAACTACTTGGGACTTATTACACGTATAAACGGGGTCCGTTTGGGACGGGCCTACGGGAATGGGGGGAACATCAATAACGGGGGGAGAAGGGACCGGGGGACCTCGGGGGGGTGGGTTACTTAACCAGCGTGTGGCTGAGGGTGGCGTGGGAGGGGAAATCACCCGCGGAGATCGCCGTCAGGCAGCGGGTTTGCCGGCGGCGGACGCCTGGGCCGGCGGGCCTAAGGCCACTGCCCGGCGGCGATCTCTTTGGGCAGCGGGCTAGGTGGCGGGTCCCCTACCCCCACCTCCCCACTGACTCATCCACACATAATTCGTTTCCCGGGAACCTTCGTGGAACTCGAAACCACGCTTGGACACTTTTAAACGCAATTTACGACACACGTAGTCAAACAATGGATCAAAAGCAAGTTCACATATGACTAACGTCCTATCACGACTTCTAAATATAAACAAGACCCGAACATGCGAATTCCCACCCAAATACTATCAAGAACATCACAATACAAATTCCCAAATTTAACCTAGGGCTCTAATCCACCAAAATCATCAAGAACATATTCATCTTTAACATCAAGAACATCAAGATTCGGCAAGAATCATCATATCGAAATCAAAAACCTCCTTTACAACATCAAGATCACCCAAGATTATCATGAAAGCATGTAAATCATCTCATCAATCATCAAGATCATAACGTAATCATCATAGGAGAATTCACCAAGACACGAGAATATAGAGGGGATGCCTAAAAGGAATAACATAGCTAAGAAAATAGGTTTTGTGGACATCGTGGGTTATATTTCTCTTAGCCTTTGATTAATTCCTTTTGGCTATGAATGAATTGGTCTTTTTTCTTTAATGCATATTCTTCTTGTCTTGAATTTCTCCTAAGGGAATTCTTGGAACTTTCTTGTGTGGTGAGACAGCTTTATTGTAGGTGTGAGATCTAAGGTGTCTTCGGGTATTGCCCCATAGTTTAGTGGTATATCCTAAGGTGACTCTAATTAGGGTCTAGTAGGTATAGGGTTGTTTTTAAATTTCTTATAATTCCTATGAAACCTATGGGGGGTTGGAATTTTAGGGTGCAAGGGCTTGTCTTCATGGGTCTTACGGTGCCATTTCTTGATTAATGAGGTTTTAATCATTTCTTTCTGGCGGTTAAATTAATCGGTTATGGACGTAACACAGGGTGTTACAAGTGCCATTATTGCCTTTAAAAGTTGTCTAAGCTTATGGTATTTGCGGGTTCAACAAAGGTTTCCGGGACAACGAGGGCAAACTATATGAGAATATGGGTCACGTGGAGGCGATAGGGGTGGTAAAATGGGAACCGCCACACTACCCGCGTGGCCAAAAAGGACACTGCCGCAGCTGGGTTGCCACCATGGGCGGCGACTGGCCCCCGGCAACCCGCGGCCCGAACAGTGTCGGCCAGGCAGCCGGCGATGGACCCCCCCCGGCTACCCGCCTGGATCCGTACCCCACCCGGGTCTTCGGGGTTCCCCGTTGATGTTCCCCGCCCACCATGATGTCCCAAACGACCCGTTTGTCGTGCTTGAGGTCTAGTTTGATGTTTCGGGGGTACCATTCGTAGGTAGGATGAGTCTGTTAAGGGATCTGCATGCCTAGATATGAAATTGGGATAACCCGTTGACCTTAGGGTGGAAGATTGTATAAACCTTTAGGGAACCTATTTTTTTATATTTGTGAATGATTTCACACGTAAGTTTATGTATACGTTCTTTCCTTCACAATGTGCCTGTTATTACTTGTTGCTCCTTTCTGTGTTATGTGTTGCATAGATCCTCCCCATAATAATTGGTTATAGCCAATTTTTTGTGATTCCCGGAATTAAGGTCGGAATCAATGCAGGTAAATATTGAAATTCAAGAAGCTAACAAAATGAATCATCGGGAACCAGAACATCAAATAACAATTTTAAAACTAAAACAATTAACTTGATAATTTAAAATGCTCAAAAACTAACTAGCAATCAAAATGGATTAACAGGGGATAAAATACTAAAATTGATAATGTAAAGTACTGGAATCAAATGTCAAAAATGAATTCAAACGCAAAATAATTAAACCTAACTCAGGAAGGTAGGCAAAATAAATTACCATATACCAGATACTAAAAAATAATCAAGAAGAGAAAGCCAAGAACATACATCAGTAACCATTACATGTTTGGCAAATTAGTTTAACTTTATCGAAACAACTTTCATAGCAATTTATCATTATTCATGGAATGCTATTTAGCAATCATATAGAAAGGATTATCACACATAATACTTCTATATAACTCTACGAACATAATTCATAAACTAAAATGCTCATTAATATTATTAAAAGAATAATAGAATATCAATTCTACAAGAAACCAGGTGTTAAAACAATGGAAGCTGCTGCTACATCCGCCGTGCCGACCAGAATTTGTAAATGCCCAGAATACCAATGGAAACTGCCACCGATTGGAAAATTCTGCTGCGCACCAAGAAGAAATTTTGCCGCCGAACAGAGCTCAGCGAAGAGATTGATGATCCTCCCCTTCGAACGTCTTCCATATTTATACAGTTTAGACTACCAACCGCTCCTCCGTGCTTCCGCTCAGACATCGCTCGCCACGGGAGAATGCTCTGTGATCGCCTCTTCCACTGTTCAATCGGATCGCAGGACTGAGTAGTTGAAGAATGCCGTCCAGAGGTTCGCGATTAGCTCTCCACCTCCTTTTATTTCTCAAAATAATAATAAAATAATAATATAATAAATAATAATAAAAATAATGATAATAATAATAATAATCATAATCTTTATTAGAGACGTAACTAATCTACATTAGTTAAAACCCTACTGAACATGTACTACTAAAAATTACAATTATTATTAAATTGAGTTAAGAAATTATTGGACTGACAAATTTTAATAACAAAATAACCCAAAAAATTAACAATATTTATAAAATACTTATAGCGATAATAAATAAAATAGATATAAATTAATCAATTATTACAAATTAACTATAAAAAGATTATTTAAAATAACACTAAAAATAATGTTTATCAAGCAGGTACTGTGTCAGTCGTTCGTACCATGCTCGTGGGGCTTGTTTAAGACCATAGAGGGCTTTTCTGAGCTTGTAAACATGAGATGGATGATCTGGATCTTCAAAACCTTTCGGTTGTGCCACATAGATATCTTCATGCAGGTATCCATTCAGAAACGATGTCTTAACATCCATCTGAAATAGGTGAATCCCATAATACATGCGACTGCCAGCAGAATTCTGATCAACTCTAGTCTTGCCACAGGGGCAAACGTTTCATCAAAGTCAATTCCTTCTATCTGAGTGTATCCTTGAGCCCGAGCTTTGTTTCTTACAATATTCCCAGCTTCATTAGTTTTATTCTTGAAGATCCATTGTTTCCAATTATGTTGACTCGATCAGGTCTTGGAACTAGATCCCAAACATGATTCCGTCAAATTGGTGTAGCTCCTCTTGCATAGCCTTGATCCACAGATCATCCTGTAAAGCTTTTTTTTTTTTTTTTACATTCCTTGGTTCTATTTTTGAGGTATAGCAAGCAGATCCGGATATTTCTATCAGATTATTTCTCATCCTGCTCCTAGTCTTCATCCAATCTGTTGGATCGCCAATGATGTTATCTTGGAATGGAATGATTTTCTGGGAGTTTCTGGGTGGGCTTGTCCTTACCCACATCATCATGAGAATGGTCTCCTGTTCAGAAACATTGATCTTGATCTTCATCTGGGGACGAATCTTGTATTTTTTTTTTGGGCTGGACTGTTGTCTTTGGCAGCTAGTTTATCTCACTGGAGAGGAGGATCTGCCTCCTGGATCAGAGGTACTGATGTTTTTACAATTGAACAATAAAAATTCTATCAGGATGTATCTATAACATATATTATGATTCCATTACAGATTGGAGTTTCTTTTGTTGTAGACTCGAAAACTCCGACTGTTTGGTAGAATACCAAGATCAAAGATGAACTCTTCATTGCTCTAAGATATCAAACTTCCCTTTTGTTCCCCCGTATCATCAGCGGATTATAAACGTTTAGTTCCGACACATGAAAATACTTCATGTTGGGCTTCTTTCTCTCCTTCCTTGATCTCATATGGTGTTTTTGGTCTACCTGGTCTGAGGTAGGACTCTGTTTACTGTATTGACAGCGCCTGGTGTGTAATTTGCTTCAGGCCCCAGAAGGTTGTGGCCAGATGAGATGCATGTAACATAACTCTAGCCATTATCCTGCAAGGTTAGATTCCTTTCTTTCTTTCCACCACACCATTCTGTTTGAGCTGTTTTTGGGGGAGCTGGAGAATTCATGGAGGCCTATAGCAATTCTTTAGGGCAGAAAATCTGGATATAGAGAGTTTTCAAATTCTTTTCAGATCACTTCTCAGTCTTTGGAATTTCTATTATAGGCTTGCTTCGTTTCCTTTTTGAACCCTTATGCACAAGGTTCTAAAGGCATTTGAAGGCTTCAGATTTTTCTCTTAGGAAGTATACCCAGCTGAACCGAGAGAAGTCATCTACACACACAAATATGTATTTCTTTCCGCCAATGCTTTCAGTCTGTGTTGGTCTCATTAGGTCTATGTGAACCTGTTCTAGACATCTCTCAGTAGTGATAACTTTTACATCTCTCAGTAGTGATAACTTTTACTGCTTTGTGAGGAGTCCTTATTTTTTTCCCAATGACACATGCACCATAGGCTCCTTCCTGTTCTATTATGATCTTAGGCATCCCTCGCACAGCATCTAGTTTGATCATTTTATCTATATCTCTGAAGTTTATGTGACCCAGTCGTTTATGCCATAGTTTTGATTCATTAGATTTTGATAGGCGACAAGCATTTTTGTTAGTCAGAACATAATAGTTGTCTGAGGATTTTGTTCCTTCCATTACCAGTTGATCGGCTTTGTCACTGACTCTACAACAGTTACAATTGAAGCACACATTCCAGTTTTGATCACACAGCTGACTGATGCTAATAAAGTTTGCTTTCAGACCACTGACTAATAGAACTTCTTCTAAATGAGGTAAACCTGGTACATTTAAGGTACCTGAACCACTGCAAGGTTGAACAGCCATAAGGCACTTGGCATTTCCTGTCATATGTCTAGAACAGCCGCTGTCGAAATACCATCTTGCTTCAGTCGTAGAAGCAGTCAGAACTATAGTGGGATAGCATATTACTTCTGACTTCCTAACCCAAACCTGTCTTGTGAACGAAGTAATGGTTTTGTTATGATATTTTTCCTTTCTTTGATCTCTGTAGAAAAAATAACACTCAGGTCGAGTGTCACCTTTTGTTTGACAGTAGTGACATATGGGAGTATATTATCTGACTCTGGCATATTTATTTTTGAACTTTGAGTACTAAGATTGAAACGGTACTCTGCCAAAGTCAGTATCTGCAGTTCGAGCAAGTACCTTCCTCTTTTCATTTATGTGGACAGACCGGGATGACTGACCTCGTTCATAACTGTGAGCTGGTGTACCAGTTGACATACCCTCTCTAACAAACACAGGAACATTTTTAGAAGATTCTCCATGTTACCAAAACCCTTTTTATCATTTGGATTTCGACTAGAGTCTAGAATTTTGTCTAGAGTTGATGTGGTATCCATCATCTTGATATTCTTCTTCAAATCCTCCAATTCCTTTTATCAGTTTTCCTTCTCGAGATCTAATCTGTGTGATAAGATCTTCTTTTGTGACAAGTTCTGTGTTTAGTTTCTTCAGAAGATCATCTCGTTACTTCAGTTCGTCATTCAGGTTTTTATTAACTTTCACCAGTTGTTCCCAGCTTGCAACAAGCTTAGCAAATTCCATTTCAAGTTGAGTATGCCTCTCTTCAAAATCATCTGTCGATATGTAGGACTCTCCATCGGATTCATTTTCGTTTGACTGATTCTCTGTAGTTGTAAAGAAGGCTACAAAGTTTCCCACATTGTCGTCTGACTGATCATTAGGTGCTTCCTCATCACCATCACTTAATGTAGCCACAGACATAGCCTTTTTCCTCTTGAGGTAAGTTGCATATTCAGCCTGTATATGTCCAAAACCTTCACATTCTCGGCACTGTACTGACCGATTGAGAGATCTACCTGTATCTTGAGAACAATTTCTGGTTTGTCTTGTTCGGCCAGTCTGGGACTAATTGCTTTGTGAGAAAGATGGTGTTTCTACTTTCTGATATGAGGTGTTACTGCCTTTGTATTGTGTCCTGGTATATTGTCCTTGACTCTTTTTGTTAAACCCTTTCAAGATCTTCTTAAAATTCTTGGTTAGTAGGGCCAAGGTTTCATCATCTATGTCATCCGTGTCAGATTCTCGATCAGCTTCAGCAACAAAAGCCATTGACTTGCCTTTTCTATTGACTGCAAGGTCATCATCAGCCAGCACTTCAAGTTCATATGTGTGTAAACTTCCCATAAGTTCTCCCACACTTTTCTTTTCCCAGCCTGTGTATTCCTGAATTGCAGTCACTTTGATTCAGAAGCATTTTGGCAGAGGATCGACAGGACTCTTTCTTGACTACTCTATCATCCAGTGAATGGTTCACTCAAGAATGGGCTCTATTCATTAGATTCTGACCCCAACTCGTGAAAGGATGAAATAGTTTTCCTCTCGTTTCATGCCTTAGAGCTTCAAACTCTGACAGATACATCTTGAAGCTTGATTGCTTGACATCACTAGTGGCCCTCAAATCTGGTTTCAAGAAATTTCCATACTCGTTTTGCTTCTTTTTACCCCCGTGATAAGGTAAAGAAGAGTTTCAGCAGGGGATCTTGCGAGTAGAGTTCAGTGCTTTGTGTTCGATCGGAGGCATTCACTTTCATCGTCAGTCCAATCTCAATGGGCTTCGCCGTCAGTAGGTCCATTACCATTCTCGAATAGTTGGATGACTCAATCTCAGAAAGAACAGTACGAGTAAACTCCGGTACCTTGTGCCTGGAGATAGATCTCCATACGAGCCTTCTAGAAGGAGTAGTTGTGACCATCCCAGTTCTGGTGGTTCTTCATATTTGCATCCCATCCTGAATAAAAAAAAACACCAGCCAAAAACACACAAGCAAGCCACACTGCCAATCGACACACAGCCAGGCACTTCTAATAAAGATGAGCAATTGCAAAATACAATATTCCGTTCGGATCAAGTCACTATGTAGCGACTTTAAAAAACTTCTGATACCACATGTAATTTTGCATTTCTCATTTTAATCGAATTAACTGAATTAAACTACTAATGAGGAATTGGACTGACTGATTCAACGATGAAGTCAGTCAGTTAGATGATCATTGAGACGTTTGTAGAAAGATACAAAAAAACACAAAGCAACACACAAGATGTTTACCCAGTTCGATAAGGTGTGTATCTACGTCTGGGAGACGATCACAAAGGCGTCCAATCCACTAACTCATAATCCAATGTACAACGGTAGAGAAACAATAATCTCACCCCAAGTGCCCCACACAAGCTACGTACGCAGTCTACACAGGTTTAGTGGATTGTTGAAGATGGAGGAGCCATGCATACAGAAATCCAACGAAATCCCTTCACTTGGAGAGCTAAATCTGATGCAGTCCACTTCAGTGACGCTGTT
>VALG01011942.1:0-12909 GCA_009835305.1 Ipomoea purpurea
AAGAGGGTTAAGAAGGTTGCTAGACAAAGAGCACCACAGAGAAAGAAAAACAGAGCTGTAAAACCAAGAAAAAGGAAAAGAGTTTCGTACAGGGAAGAAGATGATGAAGATTATGATGATGATGATAATGATGAGGACTTCAAACCAGATGAAGTTTATGGGTAGATGATGATGACGTTGAGTTGCCCATAACAAAAGGAAACAAGAAGTTGGGCAGGGCACGGTTGCGCAAGGACATTTCCAAAGGTGAAGAAGATGATGATGAAGATGACCTACCCATGGCGAAAGGGAGTAAGAAGTGGGGCAAGCCACAGTTGCGCAAGAGCATTGCCAAAGGGGAAGAAGAAGAAGATGATGATGATGAATTCATACCAGATGAAGTTGATGGTGCAGATGAAGATGAAGATGAGTTGCCCATGACAAAGAGGAACAAGAAGGTGGGGAAGTCACGGTTGCACAAGGGCATTGCCAAAGGGGAAGAAGAAGATGATGATGATGAATTCACACTAGATGAATTTGATGGTGCAGATGAAGATGAGTTGCCCATGACAAAGAGGAACAAGGTGGGAAAGTCACGGTTGCACAAGGTCATTGCCAAAGGGGAAGAAGAAGAAGAAGATGTTGAATTCACACTAGATGAAGTTGATGGTGCAGATGAAGATGAGTTGCCCATGACAAAGAGGAACAAGAAGGTGGGAAAGTCACGGTTGCACAAGGGCATTGCCAAAGGGGAAGAAGAAGAAGATGATGTTGAATTCACACTAGATGAAGTTGATGGTGCAGATGAAGATGAGTTGCCCATGACAAAGAGGAACAAGAAGGTGGGAAGTCACGGTTGCACAAGGCATTGCCAAAGGGGAAGAAGAGAAGATGATGTTGAATTCACACTAGATGAAGTTGATGGTGCAGATGAAGATGAGTTGCCCATGACAAAGAGGAACAAGAAGGTGGAAAGTCACGGTTGCACAAGGGCATTGCCAAAGGGGAAGAAGAAGAAGATGATGTTGAATTCACACTAGATGAAGTTGGGTGCAGATGAAGATGAAGATGAGTTTCCCAGACAAAGAGGAATAGAAGGTGGGAAAGTCACAGTTGCACAAGGGCATTGCCAAAGGGGAAGATGATGATGACGACGACGATGAGAATTCACACTAGATGAAGTTGATTGTGCAGATGATGAAGAAGATGAGTTGCCCAATGACAAAAAGGAACAAGAAGCTGGGAAAGTCACAGTTGCACAAGGGCATTGCCAAAGGGGAAGATGACGACGACGACGACGATGTAGAATTCACACTAGATGAAGTTTGATTGTGCAGATGATGAAGAAGATGAGTTGCCCATGACAAAAAGGAACAAGAAGCTGGGAAAGACACAGTTGCACAAGGGCATTTCCAAAGGGGAAGAAGATGATGATGTTGGATTCGCATCAGATGAGGTAGATGGTGTAGATGAAGAAGATGAGTTGCCTATGGCAATGGGCGTATGGAAAGTTGGGCAAGTCACGGTTGAGAAAGGGCATTGCAAAAGGGGAAGAATATGATGATGATAATGATGATGATTATGAATTTACACCAGATGAGGTTGATGACTTGGAGGATGAAGAAGATGAGTTGCCCAAGATGAAAGGAGGTAGGAAGTTGCACAAGGGCATTGCTAAAGGTGAACAGAGTAAGACAACCCCACTAAAGTCTCAAAGAAGATCAAAAGGGGGAAATCTAGAAATAAATGTGGAGTAAAGAAGAAAGAGAGAGTTGATGAAAAGGGGAAGATAAATGACATGAGCTCACTGGAAGCAAAGAATAAGATCATTGTAGAAGGGGGGAGAAGAAACAAAAGGCTTATTGTACATTCTGATTCAGATTCTGTGAGTTCTGGGCATTGGACTATGAATACACTATTTCTGAAGGAAGAGAGAGAACAAGTCAGAGAAGCTACTGAATTTTGTGGAGGCTTGACTGGTAGCTGGAGGTGTCCAGCGATCTCAAAGAATTTAATGGAAAAAGAAATCCACCCGGTTAACAAAGAAGCGTTCAAAAAGAAAAGATAAGGAGAAGGTAGAAGATTGGAAGACTGAAGCAGGAAAGCAGGTTTGTGGAAATTTGTTTGTCTGAAGAAGGTAAAAAGGAGAGTCGCGAGGAACATTGAATTGTTGCAGCCACTACTTCTGCTTTGCTTGCATCATGGAGTGGTCGAAGTTGAATCCGTTGCCCCCTCTGCAAGCAAAGATTTGTTACAATCAGTAAGCCTGCAAAATCAAACGCTGGCTTTGATTTGAGGACTGTGGTTATTCAAGTCCCTGAACGCGATCAGGTAGTCTGTCAGTGTTTTTAAAAAAAAATTGTTGAAGGTTTCTTGTTTCATTTCCTTATGTTTTTTTGTCATGTGGTTATGTGTAGGTCTATCAACCATCTGAAGAGGAGCCTTAGAGGGTATCTTGATCATATGAAAATGTAATTTGTACTGAATGTCAACAAGGTGGGGATGATGCCTCTTAATGCTACTGTGTGATCTCTGTGATTCGCCTGCTCATACTTATTGTGTTGGTCTTGGGCATGAAGTACCAGAAGGTAATTGGTACTGTGAAGGCTGTAGGTCGCTACTGCTCTTGAGACCCAACAAAACTTGAATCTTACACCTGAGAATAGAACAAGCACAACTTCTCTGTTGGATCATCCCTGTGACCAATGTGAGGGAGACTTTTGATTTAAATGAGAATGTATGTACCGGAGGCAGCATTAACACACAAGAAGCTTGCCATGTTCCATCGCCCAGAATTGGTCAGGCTGCTTTTATCCGGCTTCTGGTTCTGTGGCATCCACTGTTTCTGACAGGAGAAGGATACAGCGTCAAATACACCAAATGCTTATTAATAATGGTAGAATGATGAGACAGATAGATATAAACTACTGGGGTAATGACTAGTGTGACAGGGAATTATCTTTTTGGCTCTCAAATTGGTCAAATTAAGGGAGTTAGCACCTCAACTGTAGTAGCAGCCATTAGAGAGGGGACCCGGTACTTTTCTCCCATGGAAGAGGTTACAGGAGAATGTGAATGCTTTTGCTGCAACATCCAGCCATTTGAATGAGCAATCAATTCAAAACCAACCCTCTACAATCAGTTCAGAGCTCATTTAGTGGATTATTCAAGGTGAATTTGGAGCAATTAACTCAGATATTGGCAGGTCTGGTTCATCAGCAACACATCCCTGCAGTAGCAGACCTAACATTGTGGCCTGATGCTAGCACATCTCCTTATCAATTTAGAGAGGTGAGCCCCTTTAAACATCAGAAAAGCATCAGCAGATTAAGTTATTTGTTTTAAAGTGATTAAAAAAAGCTTGTCCAGGGATTAGGGTTTAGGAATTAGGTGTATTTGGTTCAAAGTTTCCTCTACAGCTTGCAATAAAGCATTCATACAAATAAGATGTCATATGTTAAAAAGGCAAACTACATGTCGCAAAAAGGAGAACAAGTAGTACACAAAATGTGAAAAATTGGCAACCATTATTTTTCTTTTATTATGTAATAAGAAAAATCATATTATAATGCACCTTATGTCAAAGTGGAAAAAACACCCATCACAATATAATGCCTATGTTGAAGTTGAACTGATAGTGTATTTTTATAGAACAAGGATGTCATAAGAAGATAATATATTAGTGCATTTTAAGGGGCCTTAAGGTAAGTGTTCTAATTAGAGTCTCTCAAAATTATTCTGTTATAAACTAAATTCTATTGTTCGTGAAACATTTATTTATTTAGTATTATTATTTTACATTTACTCACTCGACTTGGTAGCGGTGCCAAAGTGCATCAAGATTTGGTTGCATAAATACTAACCGTACCCCTGCTTCTTTATAGGCTACCGGTACCTTCAAGGACATGGCATGGAGGTTACAACCACCATTTCAGCTAAAGCCAAGTGAAGTGCAGATATCCTCAGAATCTGGAAAATTTATGGACAGGACAGTGAAGTATCTTATATCATACATGAGGTCATTGCATGCCTTATTTCAAATTATTATTTTTTAACGGGGTACAGTGAACAACGTTGTGTCCTTGTTGATGGAATAGCGATCAGGGGAAGAGTGTTGTATCGTTATTGATGGAATGAATAGCAAGCAATCGATCTGAGAATGGCATTGCTCACATTTGACTCTATTGCAAACATCCATTTTCTTAGCGTAGTATTTTCTTTCATATTTTTTCCCCCTACAATGCCTGCCATAATTGATTGATTGTCAATTATGTTCTCCTGTTGTTTATTGCATTGCCTTCAACTTTCATTCATGGATGGATATTGGTTGAGAATATACATGAGAATCCTCTGTGTAATTTAATTAATGATTTTACAGTTTGATTGATAGATGTTTGTTAATAGACAGACAAGCCAGCAGGCCTCTTTACAATTTATTCATTTACTTACCAGTGGGGTTTGTTATATTATTATAAAACCATCATGCCAAATAATAAAAAGATTGTCACTTGTTTGTACACACCACCCCCCACCTAGAGCAGCTCAAAATGGGTTTAGCTTGCCAAGCTAGCCTGTCTCGCCCCACAAAAAGGCAGGACAGATTTTGAATTTTATGGTCCGTATTTTGGCAGGCTTGGGTGGGTCTTGCCCCGTCAGCCTGTTTTGACAGCTATACACCCACCCTCTTACCTTCCTTTCCAAGTCAGGTTTGTATAAAAATAGAAGAAGTATTATTCCCCTCCATCTGTATTCTTGATTCAATCAGCAGCAATCATGAGCCATGAAAAGAAAGGAAGTGCTAGAGAGAGAGAGCATAAAGCATGGAACTGATATGAAAAGTAGGTATATATCAGTTGGGCAGGCCACCTAACAGAACAGCTAAATTCTTCTACAGGTGCATAACTTACAATTATCACCAACTCTTCTTATTCTGTTGTGGATTGAATGATTCCTTCCCCATATTATATTGATTTTGGCATAAATCCCCTTCCTTAACTTAACACAGCGAGAGAGAGAGAGAGAGAGAGAAGCCATCTGGGCAGTATGATGTGTAAACTTGGGAATGAATCCTCCTCCACATGCATCATCTTCAGCATCCACTTCCTTCCACACTTGATAAGCTAGCTAGCTAGCTAGCTGCTGTCATCAACAATGGTGGACAACAATAGCCCTTGAACAAACTCGCTCCGCTTCGCCTTCTCCTCTTTGTCCTTGGTTGACAAGAGAGGTTGTTGCCCAACTTCTCTGTATAATTAGTAAAACAAAAATATTAAATTATTGATTGATCACGAAGCAACAGGGAGAGATGAGCAAGACTGCCAACCAATTACTCAAGGAATGTTTTTTTGACTTGGATGACGAGAGAAACCCCACAACCCTTTTGGGTGTTGGTAAATCCCGCCTTGTGAGACCCTAGCCAGCAAAGAGCCACAAGGAAGTAAACCAGCCTAAGTTACCCATAGCTGACCGGCTCAAACCAAGGGGGCAAGGATTCGAACTCGTGACCTTGTGGTTACAAGTGTGGATCTCTTGCCATCTTGGATGGGGTTACCCCTCAAGGAAATATTTACTACTAGATTAACCTTTGCAACGAATGGAGGAAAGTATAATTAGATGCAATCTAATTTAGTAGCCTACCAGCCTAGCTCAGGGGGCAACCCACTAGTTATGACAGAAGGCAAAGATAAAGAAACATCAAAGAGGATATGAGATGCAGTTCCAGAAGAAGGGGGTCTCTTGAATTAAAGCCACCTTTAGAAACATGCATAGTAGCATTCACAAATTATGTCATAGTAGGTAGATAAAAGGGGTATAAACCATGGTTTGAAGCACAAGAGGACCATTGTGCGGCACATTCCAGAATAAAATAGAAACTGACTCCTCTATTTAAAAAAAGAAAAAAGAAAAAGAGATAAGCTCAGCTCTACAAGGGGCTGGTCAAGAATTGCCGTGAGCTAGAATGGTTTATTCACCTTACGTGAGGGTTCTTATAAGCTTATTTGCAGTATTCCCTTTTATTGTTTACATATGTTTTAAAGCATGAAGAAAGCGTTGCTAGCAATGAGAAGCGAATATGAACTTTTTTTGGTGGGTTATGGTTAAGATAAACGCAGGGATCTCATAGTTAATTGGTATTGTGTGTCCTAAAGCCTCAATAATAAAGAATATGGCCCTGCTTGGTAATATAGTTAGCTTATCAGCCAATTTTGACTTATTTGACCACTATTAGCTGTTTCACTTGATTAAACAGTCAATATAAGTGTTTGATTAATTAGCTTTTTGTACATCTTATGCTCCAAAATGCTAAAATTCAAAAAGCTGCTCAAAGCAACTTTTTCGATCAGCTTTTTTGAGAAAATCATTTTGCATGTAATCAGCTATCAACTATCAGCTAACAACTAATTTACCAAACATCTCTCTACTATCAACTAATGCTATCAACCAGTCAAACCCACTAACTCAATCAGCTAACAACTATTTACCAAACACCCCCTGTGTTGAATCAAATATATGAGAGATAAGACTAAGCACTATATCACAAAAACACTGCCCGGTAATAATTTATCCTTGACATAGGTTCTACTGTCATTTCACAAAGGAAAATGGAAGTGCAATTGTATTGAAGTCACAAGATATCTTAAAATTCCTCAAAACTTTAGAATGCTGCAATATCTTTTAATATAGAAGCAAAGGGTCATCGAATATAATTTTTTTTTCGAATGCTTAATAACCAGAGATGTCAATTGTAGAAAACAACTCCCATAGTTGCAGTTAATAATGATAAATGTTCATTTGAAGTGAAGTTCTTTGGCCTACGAAATTTCTATTGCATCACATTAGAACATATTTTACAGAACAGTTCTAAGCAGAGTCAAATTTATTTCCAAAAACCTGCACCAATGTGATAAACGCCTAAAATCTTATGTATTGTTTTAACTTTTAATCAGTGAAAGACTGAAAATAGAATGAAAGACAATCCAAACTAGTGAAAAGTTGAAGTGATATGGTCACATTTCTGTTCATCAGCCAAAAAACATATCAGAATAAAGACCACGAAACAGATATTCAGGAATTCCAATAATGGAAATTGAAAGATATAATTGGCAAAAGAAATTTTAAATTTATAAACCCATACCTTTCTGAAACACATTTTGTGTGCTCTCCTTGGCCAAAACTGTTTCAAGAATAGAGTGCGCCTGAGCGCTCCCAAAATCATCAGCCATTGGTAAAATAAACGATGACAACAATGGGTCTGGTGCAGAACTACTCGAGGAAACTGTACGGGAAGACCCTCCTAGGAAAGGCTGCAAATTTCCTTCTCGCAATTCCCTCCTTAACAATGAAAGCGTTGAGTGAGAACTACCCTTACGTGATTTCTTCTTGCGCTGCATGTAAGTTCAAGTCAAGGAAACTCAATTGACGGTGACTACTGTACAAAGAGTTCTAGATCTTCAGCACATAACCTCTATGTCCTACAGGCATTTCAAGTTCAAGTTCAAGAATATGATCCTCGCTTCCTAAACCACTGCCTTAGAGTACGATGCAAACGAGCAACAGCAATAAAAACTATAAGAAAATAGGAATAACTTCTAGTGCAAACTAAATAAAGGATATTTTGAAAATATTCCCATGTTGCAATGTTATGTGTGAAACCATATCAACCCCCACTCTCATCGCACAAACTGGACACACCTGTACAGAAAAGTTATTTGTAAGCATGATGCTTCAAAAGGTATCCTTTTGCCTCTAAACCTCTGCTTGATAATATAACTACAAGAAATTCACACTCAGAGGGAGCGAAGGATAAGGAAAAATCCATATATTCTCGCTCTCCAGTTTACATGTTAACAATAGAGTAAGAAGAATATGCATATTTACACCATTTTAGGCAAGAAGTTCATCACATCTTTTCTCGGGACCTAAAGGATATCTATCTATTTAAAGTATTAAAAAAAAAAACTTTACATAAGGTTTCATAGCTGAATAAATATAAACAACCATTAAAACTTCCAGAAACAAACCACAATTCTCAACAACCTAATCAAAACTAAAAGTTTACATATTGACATTACCATAAGTTTCCAAATTCATAATATTTCACACACACACACACACACACAGAGACAAAAAGATGATTATGAATTGAGCAGAAGGTGAATATATACCCCATTCTTGGCCTCGAGAGGATGCTCATCATCAATATGGAAACATAATCCGACAATATCATAATACTCAGAACAAAACGGGCATGGAAATTCCTCTCTGATATCATCGTCAACCATGTCAATTTCCTCGAAACCCATCAACATTTCCGCATCAAAACCTTCCCATTTCATCCCTACACAGTAACTCAGACACATAAATGATAAAATCGCACCAAAATCCAATCTTTACCATTCAAACAACAAATAAAAGAAATACCAGATGAAAATTTTGTCAGCAAGGGACAGAAATTTACCAGATCGGGCTGAAACGCGGAGTGATAACGTCTGGAGGCAGAAGATAGACGAGCCGACCAAGAATCAGCATCCATGGCTACTGATTAATTAATCAGTGATCAACAAAAATCGAACAGGCCAATAGGATTACAGAAACAGAGGCTCGATTGAAGAGGGGTGGTGAGGGAGAAGGCAGTGGGGGTGAAGATGGCGAAAAAACAAAAAATATGGCGAGAGAGAGCAGAAGAGGCCTTCCTGACTCCTCTACGGTTTTTTTTGATTATTTTCTTTTTTCTTTTTTCCAGTCTGAAGAGGCCAATCGGATTACAGAATAAGGATTTCTTTTTATTTTTGATTTTCTAACATTTTTCAATGCCTCAAAAATTAGAAATATTCTCTTCTCCCAAAATCCCAATTCAAAGACTCCCCAATCCCGATCGAATAAAGTATTTAGAAAAAAAAACTTTGGTATTCTCTTTCCTTATGCGCACCTAGGGGTGGGAATATGTCAGGCCCCTTGTAGGGGCAAATTATGTTGTGCATCCGTATGCATCATGCATGGTGCATACGGATACAAAAACGACGTCGTTTTAATAAAACGCGCGTCTCACCTTTAAAAAAAATCAGGTTCGATTCTCAGCAAAAATATATGAACTAAAATTTCATAATCGATGAACTATAATTCCAAAATCTAATCTATGAACTAAAAATTCCAGAATGAATGAACTAAAAATCCAGAATGATGAACTAAAATTCCATAATTATGAACTAAAATTTCAGAATCGATGAACTACAAATTCAGAATCGATGACTATAATTCCATAATCACTTTGGAACTTATAATCCATACTCTATGACTAAAAATTCCATAATCACAGATGAACTATAATTCCATAAATCTATGAACTAAAATTACCATAATCACATGAACATATAATGTTTGTTGCTGGGAATCGAACCTGAACTTTTTTTAAAGGGAGACGCGCGTTTTTATAATAAAAACGGACGTCTGCGTTTTGGATTCCGTATGCACCATTTGCATGGTGCATACGGATGCACAGCATAACTATACCCTTGTAGGGGCCTATGTCCAAACTAATTAAAGCCTAGTTAGGCATAGCTCGTTTAGTAAAAAGCCAGCGCTTGAGCCAATCAATGAAGCCTATTAAACGTAAACATGTCAAGCTGGCCTATATATAACAGCTCGGCCTTCAGCTACAAGCCTGGCCATTATATGTGTATGTATATATATAATATATATATTACTATATATATTAATTATATATATATTATATTTTATATATATATTATTATTATATATACTTATATATATACTAGTAATCACTCCGTGATGCACAGAAAAAATGATGTTATTATAAATATAAATAAAAAATGACAAAATAAAAATATTTGTAAATTAGTTTATATAATAATTTTTTGAGCTTCCATCGTTAGTATTTTATTATTTTTTTTTATAGAATAAAAAATTACAATTAAATAAAATTAAAATTTTGTATGGTTAATATTAATCTCATAATTATTAATATTCAAATAAAATTATAAGAGAGAATTACATAATTACATTGATTTATTCTTAATTGTATTTCCATCATATTATAATTTTCAGCAACACGAATAATAACTAAGATAATAACATTTAGAAAATAATTTAAAATTTTGTATCGAGTAAATTTAAAATAATTGGTAAATCATTTGTTATGGCGAGAAAAAAATAGTTATTTTATTTTTCAAATGTTTTTTATTTTTTTTTTTTTTTTTTTTTATAAAGGATGTTGTGGCTATTATTTTATAAAATAATAAGGAGATAGATAATAATTTTAACACATAATTACTCACCAAAAATAATAATTGTAACGATTACTTATTCCAAAACCATATAGCTTTATATTATATTAAGGTATTATATATATTAATATATATTATATATATATATATAATATATATATATTATTATATATTATTTAGCAATATAGGCAAAATTCATTGTATGGACCGATGGTCCCACAATGTTATGTTGGACATAATAAATGTAACATTCTTTAATATAGCGAAGACGATGGTTTATACTGAATGTACATTATACAATATTAATGTGCACTCAGAACAAAAATAATGACACCCCTAAATATAAGGTACATTATTTTTTACACTGAAATGTACATTATTTTACAGTAATAAAATAATGGTCCACCACAACTTTGTGTGGACCATAGGTCCATACAATAATGATTGTAGAATATAACCCTCAAGATATATAACTACCAACCTAACCTACCTCCAAAATTATGGACTCAACTATAAACCATGTTGTTAATCCTGCTATAAGTGTTTTTATTTGTTAATTTTTTTATAACTGTTCTTACTATCATTTAAATTTAAATGAAAATGTCCAACTTATATGTGAGTGATTGTTAATTATTTACGATATTCATATACGGATACAAACAATAATACAATTGAATTTATCTCTAAACAAGTTAACGAGCATGCTGAAGTCGTGACTTGGTTTTTTTATTTTATATTTATTTGCTATTATGTGCGCTGTGGTGATAGTACTTATGTAATTATGTATTAATTTTGTATTAGGTACATTCTTATATTATTAGATATACTAAAGTTTTTAAAAATCTTTTAACATGAGCCCTTTAATAGACTCAAGGATAGGACTTTGCTTTGAGCATTTTTAATGACTAAAATATTAAACAGTTCTTTTAAAGAGGCTCGGCCAGGCCAGGCTAATTGCAGGCATCAGGCTTGAAGCCTTACAAAAGCCTAACATTCAGGCTCAGCCCAGTCTTAGGGCCTTAGCATTTTCGTAACAGCCCAAGCCTATTTTTCAAAAGCTCGGCTCGGCTCGCCAGTTTTCCACCCCTCATGCGACCGCATTCGGTCCCGTGCCACTCTAACTCAATTCAAACCAACTTGTTGAAGTACCCTCAACTGATTAATTACAATTCCCATCCTCTACCATGCCTACTACAGGTATTGGATCGTCCGGCTAGCTATGGTTGAGTATTTCTTCAAGCCGCTAAGGGTAGATCCTCTCCTCCTTTTGGGATGCAGTAAATGATTAAGTGACAAAGGCATTGCAATCTGAATATCAAGAACAGCTTTTATGAATGCGAACCACGACATATGTAATCATTGAATAGTCACCGTACTCACCAGATAGGAATTTTTTGATTCGAGGCTAGCTTATCTCGTATTCCCGAAGAGGGGAAGAATACATCATCTGACCGTCACTAAAACGCTGAAACCTGACAAAATGCGACTGCTTCTCGCATATGACGCCTCCGTCCTTCCCAGATGTGAGCAATGCCATTCTCAGATCGACCTGACCCAGAGCTGGTGCGGCATATAGCATGATCTTTATTTTATTCAACCATCTACTTGAATTATAAACGCTAAACTACCCAACAGCATAAATTCTTGATCCCAATATCTGATTTTCGTGCGTTAGCTTAAATATTCCACCATCATACAATAGGCATTCAACGTTTTTCCCGATTCCACTCCGCCTAGCCAGATTAAAGATTCTTAAGAATAAAAATAAATTTTTGAAATAATTGCGCATTTTGCCGGATGACACACTCATTTTAAAACACCTCCGATATGATATAATGTTATACATCCACAATGTATCGACTGATCCATATTAAAAAATTTTCTTCAGCATTTCCTGGGAGGTGTAACTATCTTGTCACATTATAACCTTAATATCAACATTTTTTTAAATTATATTCAACTATGGTTTTAGCTAGTCTAATTTGGTGGAGTTGATAACTTTCATCACTCCATAATTGCCATTATGTCCATTGATTAATAATTCAAGTACCGATAGATTCCCCCTCAGTAAAAAGAATGACAGAAGGATCACGGTTAACGTATTTTATGCCAACCAAATCTTGATGCAACTATTGGCACGCTTTACCAAGCTCGGAGTGTTTATATTTAAATGTAAATTTTAATAATTAAATAGCTATATATAAATAATTAATAATGTTCAACAGAACAATTAGGTATTAAAATTTATGTTATATATACAGTAATAATTTTGAGAGACTCTAATTAGAAACACTTTTATACCTATTAAAGGGCCCCCTTAAAATGCACGTAATATATGTATCTTCTTATGACATTCCTTATTGTTTCTATAAATAAATTCAAACACTAATCAGTTCAACTTCATTATTAACATAGGCATTATCTTGTGGTATGAGGTGTTTTTTCCACTTTTGACATAAGGTGCTTAAATATATACTATATAATATGATTTTTCTTATTACATAATAAAGAAAAATTTATATGGTGCTCAATATTTTCAATTATTTTTGTTTTAATCTATCTTTGTCTTCACTGGTTTTAGACAGAACCCATTGCTAGTATATGACCTATTAAAAATTTGAATCATTTATGATTCTTTCTTTTATTTTGTATGTTATTATTGTTTTATTGCAAAGCTTTTTGGTGA